>MDJU01000614.1:0-19320 GCA_001721665.1 Trichoderma pleuroti
ACCTTCGACACTTTTGGCACAGGGCAGGCGGTTAACCGTCTATTGGGCAGCGTAGGTCTGGTGACGTCGACAAACACAGCATACCCGCTTCCATACGACGTCCCGAAGTTGCGCACGCACGCACCGTACTGTGCAGGTCTGGGTATGGTATGGGATAAAATGGAGGGGATTAGTCCTGCGGCTAGTAATGCGAGGGCAGGCCTGGTGATGGACGATTGATTGCCTTGGGGCAGGCTGATGTAGTAGTATGTACGAGCATGTATGTACGGAGTATGTGGTGATTCTCAGTGGCAGGCTGCAGCTGTGCTATGCCATTTCCAGCGCCTGCAACGGTGGATTATGGAGCACAGCGCCTACAGTAGCAGCAAGGCCTGGCCTGGCCTGGTCTGGTCTGGCAGCTGCTGCGGTGTCTCGTCTCGTCCCTGTGCCGCGCTGGGGTGTCTCTTGCAGCCGGCGGTTCTGTCGTGGCCGATGCCGTGATGACGATGACGATGATGGTAACGATGGCGATGATGGCGATGTTCTGTTGTTGGTGTTGTTGTTGTTGTTGTTGTTGTTGTTGTTGTTGTAGAGGAGCAGAAGAGCAGAGGAGCAGCCGAGTCGTGAAGCCCGGAATGGGTGGCGGATGGCGGAATATCGATAAGGATGAGGAGGAGGAAGAGGCGCGTCTGACGGACGATGGCGGGGTTGGAAAGTGGTCGCTGCTTAGTACCTGCCGCTGCTAGCTTTGGGCGGGCCGGATAAGGTTCAATGACTGGCAGCGATGTATTTGCCCAGATTTTTTGGTAGGTTTTTTTTTTCTTTGTCCTCTGCCTGCTGCCCCGCCACTGTAGCATGTCCATGTCCATGTCCATGTCCATAGCTGCATGTTATAGAGGCTCCATCTGTATCAAATATCACGAAATACCAGTAGTCAAATCCATGTCGTTTTCGCAAATCCCCATCCAATGCAATGGAATGGAATGGGCCAAATGTGAAGGGGAAAAAAATTGAAAATTGAAAAAAAAAAACAAAAACGGGCACGCTCCTTGACCGCATAAACCTGGATGCTGCACCTCCCGTCACACACGAAGCATCAAAGCCCAGTGCTCTGTTCACGAGGCCCTGCTAGCTCTCTTTTGCCTCGTTGGAGGGCTGCATCCTGATCTGGGCGATCGGGGCGCCTCTTGCGAGAAAACGGATGCGACGACGTTTCCGATTTGGAGCCCCTGTTCCGGCGCCTAGCACTATCATCGACAGGTGCAGGCATCGAAAGCGAGCTCCCTCGAGGCAAAAGTCCCGGCGCCTAGAGAGCCGAGAGAGATGCTGGGACCCCCGGCGGCTTTTTCAATGCTCTGCCACCCTGCCCTGAATGAGTGCTGCTCGTGCATTTGCAAGCTAGAGTGCCCCTGGCCTGGGGAAAAAAACACACGATGAAAATGACTGATACACAGCCATAGGACCTGCAATTCCTAGCCTGGTCAAGATGGAGACGATGGGTTGAATGTGGAACACAGATACCTAAGCTCCATGTACGAGACAAGATGCGGAAATATCACGACCAGGGGGGGGGGGCGCTTTGGAGGGGGAAGCTAGGCATTATTACGTCGAGCACCACTTTATGACACCTTGATATCTCCCAAACAGAGTCCATACTAGGCACACCAACCAACCGTCGAGGTCATCCGTCACTTGCGGGCTGTGATGCTTGGGTCCGGTGTTAGTCTCCCACCCAGTACATAACAAGTACAGAGGCACCAACTCGGAATCAGAGACAGCATACAAAGGCCGTCTTTGCATCACAACACATATGACATGTAGCGTGCTAGGAATGTCGATTCATACGCAATGAGGCCTAGCAGCCCTCTCCAGCTTGGCAGATGCTAAGCCGTCACGCTACATGGACCCAGCTTTGCATCGATATCATATGTTTCCGAAATCGCCTCTTTCTGACAAAGATGACTAATGCAAAGACGTGGGCTGGGAAGAGGCATGTGATTTTTGCCTTTATGGATATCTAAGTAAATATCAATTCATGACTCTTTGTTGATACAGTGTTGATGGCCTGCTTTGTCGACGCTCTGACAAGCGAGTCACGATAATCACCTCTCTGCATGAAAAACTAGGTAAGTGATCATGTTCCATGATAATGTGGCAAAAGGAAATACCTCCAATATGTAGGTCTCCAAACTATCTCCTACTATTACTATCGGCTACCATTGATATTTTGTTCCAATATCTGCTACTAGAGTTATATCCCTCTAGTTGCTGGCATCATCACCCACAACTTACTTGTACAGCTTTAATTTCAAAACATAGATAGAACGCTACATAGCAGACCTGGGGTCCTGGCTACCATCTCTCTTGATGAAAAATACAATCCGACGATGCAACTAGCGTATCCCGTCCTCCTTTGCCAACTGCTCCTGCGTCAATCCACCGTTCAAAGTATTGATATACTCGTCAAATTCTCCAGCCGTTTCAATCACCTCCTTCATCACTTTGTAATTCAGCTTGAACCCCTCATCCTGCTGTCGCTCCCACCGGGCGTACTGTCTTGCCGTCGTAATGGCGTTGCGAATCTCTCTCCCATTCATTTCTTTGCTAGCTAGCTGTTCGATATTATCCTCCAAATCAACAAAGTCGATGCCGTCCTCATTCAACTCCTTTAAGCGCTGTATGAAGTTGCCCCAAATCTTGGTCCTTTGGTGTGTCGTCAAGCTGCTGTAGTGAACCGCCAGCTGAATGCGTGACTTGAATGCTTCGTCAAAGGTACCAACCCGGTTGCTCGTCAGGATCAGGATGCCGTCGTAGTACTCGAGAACCCTTAGAAATACCGACACCAGCGCGTTTCGGTGGAGATCTTCCAGGCTGCGCTGCTCAAGAAACACGTCGGCCTCGTCGAGCAAGACCACGCACCCCCACGTCTTGCCGAGATAAAGGACCGACTCGAGATAATTCTCGACATCCTCTGGCGTCGTTCCAATGTCGCCGCACGTCACCGGGTACAGCGGCCTCCTGGCGATTTCGGCGACGCTCTCGGCAGTCAGCGTCTTGCCCGTGCCCGGCCCCCCGTGCAGCAGCAAGATCAAGCCGTTGCCCTTGCCGCTGATGAGATCGGTAGACTTGTCTGCTTCGATTTGATTGCTTATGAGGGCTTGGATTAAACGCTTCGTTTTCCCCTTCAGCACAAGGCTCTCAAAGGCTTGCGTGTTCCACGAAACCTCACGCAGTCCGTCGAGCCGCAGGTCCACCCATTTTTTCCTCTTGAGATTGTATGCTTTTACTGTGAGAGGCGCTAGGTAAAAGAAGTCTTCGTCAGGAGGATGGTCGCGCTTCATTGCCTCGGGCCCAAGATAATTCGCATCAGGCCGCTTCGTCAGGGTCGTCTTGCTGGGGTCGGCCTTGTGTAGTTCGCGGTACATGGTCGTGTCAACCATATATCTCTCATCGCTAGAGTGTTGTTGGCCATTGGGCAAGTCATCGTAAGACACAATGTGTTTTGTGCGGCATTTCCAGAACCATGCACCTCGGTTCTTCAGTCTCTCCTTGGTAGACTCGCTCAGATTTGCCAGCGGTCGAATGCTCAATTTCTCAATGCTCGTTTCTGACAAATCCTTGGCATCAAATTCCATACTTAGAGTGGTTTGCTCGCGCGAAAACTTGCCATCGAAATCCCAGGACCAGGCTGGCATATTGAATCTTCTTTTCACTGGGGCGTCATTGGGAGCCGCCTTGGGAGGATTTGGGTTCGTAGGCGTTTGGTCCTCAAGCCAAGATTTGCACAAGTAACCTCTTGCGTCTTGGCCTTTTCCGTGCACTATAATGGCCCCAGGCTTGAAGAGATATCTAATGTACTTTTGAGTGACTTTGCCCTTGCCCGTCATCTCGTCAACGAGGCTGTAATCATTCCCATATCGAGAAAAGACATAATTTAGCATCGTTTGGAATTGGATGCGCTGGTTGTGCTCCAAAGTGTCTAAAAAGCAAGTCAAGTTCTCTCCTCGGGCATGATAGATGGCGACATATGGAGCAATAAGCTTCGTCGGGTGTAGACTGGCTGTACTATCCCTGCTGAACTTGTAGTAATCAAAGAACTTGGTTATCGCATTGGCAAGCTTCGTGGTGGCTGGCTCAATAAACTCCCCAACTTGCTCCGGGCCAACAAGCGCGTCCGAGTCCGAGTCCTGGGGCTCCGTTCCGATGAGAGAGGAAACGTTGTAATCCCGATATATGATGCAACAGATTTCCGAATGTTTTGATAGATAGGATGAGACGCTCCGTAGAGGGAGGTTACCAGCAAACGCTCCCCTAGATGATGTCGCTCCCTCAAGCCACAACGGCTGATCAAGAAACATTTGCTCAGATTTCGAACGCTCGTCAGTTCGCAATACTCGATGGACCAATTGAACGATTGGGGTGGCTGGCTTTTGTGGTTTCTGGTTTGACTTGAAGCCCAACACATGTGCTTGCAGGGCTTCCATGGTCAGCGCTGATTCGTCCTGAATATTCAGTGCTCTCGCAACTAATAAAAGAGCATTATCTAGCGAATCAGAATGTTGCGCAAGATCTTGTTGTTGCTGTTGCCGCTGTTGTGCCTGCTCCTGTTTTAAGATGAGTGTTTGCTGCTGTTTTTCTCGCTCTTCCATGTGCTTTCTTCTATCATTTTGCTCTTGTAGCATTAATTTCGCTTGATAGTCTTGTAGTGCGTGCGTCGGATGGACGGCTGTAGAAAAGGCACTTAGCCATTGACCTGATTCGGTACCATCTCTGCCATGTACACGTAGATGTGCAGGTATGTAAAAGACGGTGTGTATGCCTTCTACCTTGAATATACACACTTACCCTATTTCCTCAGAAGTCTTGTCAAAAATCCTCTCGCCTTGGAATTCGCCATTGGCAGCAGATCGCTTCAAGGCAAGCAGAATGAGGCCGTTGCGATCAAATTCACTCCCTTGACTTCTGTCGTCCGAAATCGTACTTTGTACTGGTAGTGACTGTTTCTGTCTGGAGGATGACGACGAAGTCGCCTGGTTTGATTTGGGTTGGAACTTGGGATCTGGTTCGATGACATCTACCTTGAAACTCGAGCATGAGCTTCACTCTTGTGAATGCCCAAGTAAGGGACTCTATATTGACATATAAAAGGGTCATCATCTTACATGGGCCAAATCATTGAGTGCCCGTGAGCTTAGAAAAAGAGATGTCTTCTCCTTTTCCCCAAGATCTTGGCTCTCTTGTTCCTCCTCGATCGAGGCATCATTCCCGGCTTCGTTATCGTGGTCGTGCTGCTGCATCATACCATTGGCTCGTTGGGGTTATTGCAGATGATGAAACTTTTGCGATGGGTTTCTTTTCAGAGGCGGAATTTCAGGCCGTGCAATGCCTCGCTCCAAAGGTGTACAGCAAAACCAGGCAGGCTGCCCAACTCACATGCACAACATTAGGCAGCGAGGTACATGGATGGACCTATAACATCCAACGGCGGGAGGCTGCGCGTACCAGCTGACACGGTGTAACGCACACAGTGGCGCAGTCTGATCAACGACGCTGTGTGTGTATACATGCATGATTCCAAGGCTGCCCAACAGCTGTATTAACCTACTTAGTAGTACCTATAATACATGTACCTGGTATGCATGGCGTACGGGTGACAGTGTCTCGTTATCTAATACACTGGTGGTCTCTGGTGTTTGTCCCTTCTTGATGTGTGTACTAGGAGCATTCTGTTCACCGATATTTCGACATTTGCCCTCGACATATTGCGTTTGAAGAATGGCAGCGTCAGAAACTGATGCATTTCGCGCTTGGTACAGTCCTTTGAAAGGGACTGAACTGTGAATATTGCAACGCCGTGATGTTGGAAACAAAGAAATCGGCTAATACTGTTCAAAGGGCCATCAGTACTCAAGATGTCTTTAGAGAAGCTCTAGCGGAATTTTCTTCAGAGCTCTCGAAAGACGGAAACCAGCAGCAGTGGATCATCGACTCCAACTATGGCAACTTTGAGAGCGTCCTTGGATCTGTCCGAGAAGCCCAGACTCACTACGAGGAACGAAAGGGCGATTCAAAGCTGCGCAAAGCATTGGTGAGATTATCGGAGAAGTTATACAACTACAGTAGTATAATGGAAGTTCTGGTCGCGCAGCAGCCAGAATACTCAACGTTAGCCTACGGTGCGATGAAGTTTCTTCTCCTCGTAAGTCTCCATGCACATCCTGTTCCCCCTGTAGCCGTCTGAGACGGGTTTCGCAGGCGGTCATGAACCATCAGAAGCTGCTTTCGCAGCTCTGTGCCGGACTCAATGGCATCGCACATGTCATATCACGCACGCAACTTATTACGCAGCTCTACCCAACTCAGCAAATCAGGCAAGTCATTGTTGCGATATACGTCCATATACTCAAATTTCTCCTGAGAGCCCTTCGTTGGTACCGAGAGAGCAGGATGACGCACATGCTACAGGCAATCACGAGGCCTACTAAGCTCCGATACGATGATCTTTTGGCAACCATATCGTCTCTGTCCGACACAATGTCCAAGATTGCTCTGGACAGCAGCCACGCCGAGCAGCGAGATATGCACGCATGTATTGCGCAAATAATGCATGAGCAAAAGCTGACGCGCGAAAATATGACAGAACTGATGACGGCAGTTTCCGACATGAAACTCTCCATTGTGACCGAACAGGGCATCACTGCGTCAGCGAGAATCGAATTTCGGCAGAGGCTCTCCCAAGTCCAGCTTGTGCAGCTCTTGAGCCAATTATCCGTCGCTGTCCTTCCAGATCCCCTCAAGGCTTTTCAGTTGCTGCTGTTCATGTCCAAGAAGCGACAGCCGAAAGCGTCCATCAAGGGAGAGGCATTTTGGCTTGATTCGAGGATCCAAAAATGGAATAAAGGCAAAGACTCGTCTCTTGTTATTATTAATGGAACGTGGAAGACGCGTTTCCATCTCCAGAGTTTTTGCGCAAAGTCGATTGCGATACTCGTTGATGCAAAGTGTCCAGTCATTTGGGCATTGAAAGCGCTCAACGTTGACAAAACAGCTGCTCATCAGGCACAAGTGTCGACCATCGACCTGCTCAAATACATCATTTCACAGGCCGTATCTGTCAACAAAAATATCCACACCGATGCAGCTCTGGTCCCTCGCCTCATGGCTCATGTGGACGCAAAGGCAGAACAAGACTGGATTACTATTCTTGCATCAGTCCTCCAGGGTATACCACGTCTCTACATCATCATCGATGTTGAAGTCTTGGGCCAAAACTTGGGGACATTGACAAGGGATTTCTGGCCGGCAGCATTTCTCAAAATGTTCTCCGAGCTCTCAGCACGCAAAATTGGGACAGTTGTTAAAGTGGCTTTGATCAGCTATGGCTCACCACTACTTAAAGGCCCGTTCATAAAAGACTGTCAAGATCTCGTTGTGTCAGTTGGTGGAGTGAGACAGACTCGAGCATCTGTAGCGAGAGCTCGCAACCAGCGCTCGTCTGTTATCAGGACTAGAAGAAAGGTTGGATTGGAGGCCATGTATAATTAGTGCTATTCGATCAAAAGACCACTATTAATGTGAATGGGAGTTTTGGACCATTGTGTTGGTTGCGCCATCCCGAAGGGGATCTCTAGGATCTGTTGAAGTAAATTACTGGGCCGTCCTTGCGCCTATTCTTTGCAGGAATCTCGAGGTTGCAGCGTCCATGGGGCGTGGCGGGCGATGCATCTCAGTCCAAAATTCCTTCGTCATTATTTCGTGTTGCGGCGCTGTCAGGTTGCTAACCATCCATTCGATATTGACCCCTGACTCAACATAAGGCATAGGACGTGCAACCGCCTTTGCTCGTATTATATCCCCACGCAAGCCCGTAAGCCATGGATGCACGACTGAGACTGATGGTTGGAAGAGTTGTTCAAAGTCCTAGGAGAGAGACTTCAAGACTTACCACTGACATAGTCGTGCACAGTGACAAAGTTGTTGCCTGCGGAAGGGGTAACTTTGATCTTCAACCCTCTCTTCCTCAGCGGTCTATCGTCTCCGCAACATCGTATGAGAAACTCCGTATCCGAGTCCTCCTCCCAGCTGCCATCCTCCTTGGGCTCATCTGCGTACGGCCGATCTTCATCGCTGAGATCTCCATAGGTGACATACTCGGCGTTAAACTCAGGTGCAGCATGGTCCCTATGCCATGCTAGCCAATCCGACTCCCACTGGTCAAGGTCGCGCAGTGAAGCCTCAACGGAAGAGACCTTTGGGTCGGTCAGAGGCAGCGATGAGATTTCATGCCAAGTGCCGCTGCCGCTGCCGCTGGTGTCTGGTCTAAAGAAGGCGTCAAGCTCTCCCACGCTGCGAGCGGTCCTCATGACAGATATCGCGGAAGGGAAGACGCCTTCTAGAGGCCAGTAGAGACGCTTGGCGGCGGGAGAAAAGAGGACACGCTGCTCGTTGCTCCGAAGCTCTTCAAATGAGGGATATGGAGGCTCATCCGGTTGACTCGACGGCGCAGCTGCCATGGTTATATGATGTCGCTTGTACGATGGCCTTGTTCACTGGACTGCTCTGAGCATGTAGTGTATGCTGTAAAAAGACGTAAAGGAGTGATATTTCGCCTATGGCAATAAAGACTTGAGTAGAAGACGGCTGACGAACTAATACAGTGATGAATTAGTGCAAGGATGGGAATTCATGTAGTCGTTCAAGCGTCAGAACAGAATGCTAAAGGAAACCTTTTATCTGACGATTGCTTGTCTAGTAGCAAGTAAAAGTAAATACCCAGCTCAAGTATCTGTTATTATCGCTACACTTTTCTAGTATCCGCTACCAGCACTAGATTTCTCTAGTATTGCTACTACCGCTATATCCTGGTATCAACACTCGCTACCTATCTATGTATGGCATTAAATCTACTACACGGGATGCTAGCTAGACAAGTATTTCCCTTATAAAACCATTGGATCCATCACATCAGCAGCTGTTCCTGGAGTGGCGCAGCAAAGTGCAGCCACAGATTGTACACCGGTACCTCACAGTGAAGCCACAGTGAAGCCACCCCGCAGCCCAAAGCGGCATCAACTGCCCCGCCTCGTTTGCTTTGCTGACATATGTCATGTCACTGGACAGCCGCTATCGATAGCGCTATCTCATGTGACCCAGTCTTATCGTCAACTTTTTTTTTTCTTTCTGCAATCGCAAGCTACCTGTGTGAAGGGTCTGCCGGATAACCTCCAATTGCAATTGAGTTGGGACAGGCGCTTCATTAACATTCACCGCGCGCCAGAAGAAGCTGCCTGTCTCGATGCTTTAAGATTCAGGCATTGCATCTCACAAATCCCCCTCTATCTCGTCATTCACCCTCCAGCCAGAATTGCGATTCGAGCTTAAAGCTACTCCTTCGACATCATGGCACCCTCAGCCACCAGCACGGAATGGGACCACCAGTTTCACACTCTGCGTCGCCAGGATCTCTTCCGCAATCCTCCTACCGATCATTCCGCCTATCCTGCCCTCCAGCTAGCAGTCAACCCCCACATTGAGTCGTTCAACGCCATCTTCCGCGGCGATGGAAAGCCCGGCCTTCTCGCCCACGGCCTGGCGGATATTGGCACAAAAGTTTTCCTCGATGGCAACGACCGCGCCGGCCCAGAAGGCAAAAACCGCCTCCAGATTCGGATCAAGGAGGTGACCCTGCAGAAGCCGCAGGTGCCGCCGTCCAACAAGCTGGCCTTGAACAGAGAAATTTTCCCCGCCGAGTGCAGAGAGAGGCACGCTACCTACAGAGGAAAGCTCTCCGCCACGTTCGAGTACAGCATCAATGGAGGCGATGTCATTGAGTTTACCAGAGAGCTTGGCCAGGTCCCCATTATGATCAAGGTATGTCACTCTTGCATCTCTCCCGGCTTACTTGGCGTCGACCAGCCGTACTCACGGGTTGCAAACAGTCAAACAGATGTCACCTCGAGCACAACTCGCCTGCTTTGTTGGTTTCGCGAAAAGAAGAGTCCGAAGAGCTTGGTGGATACTTTATTGTCAACGGTAACGAAAAGATTATCCGTCTCCTGCAGGTGAACAAGCGAAACTTCCCCATGGCCATCAACCGTCCGAGTTTCACAAATCGAGGTGCGGGATACACCACATACGGTATCATTCTGCGATCAGTACGACCAGACGAGACGTCCCAGACCAATGTTTTGCATTACTTGAAGGACGGAAACGTGACGTTTAGGTTCTCGTGGCGCAAGAACGAATACCTTATCCCCGTCATCATGATTCTCAAGGCACTGGTGGAGACCAACGACCGAGAAATCTTTGAGGGACTGATTGGACCCATGGGCTCCAAGGCGGCTCAAAACACTTTCCTCACTGATCGTGTAGAGCTCTTGCTGAGAACATACAAGGCTTACCGCCTCTACAGCAAGTCCGAAACTCGTGCGTACTTGGGCCAAAAGTTCAGAGTCGTCTTGGGAGTTCCGGAGACCATGTCGGATTACGAGGTCGGAACTGAATTCCTGCGAAAGATTGTCTGTGTGCACTTGGGCAATGTCGACGTCACAGAGAAGCAAGATCTCGACAAGTTCCACATGGTGCTGTTCATGATTCGCAAGCTCTACGCCTTGGCCGCTGGCGAATGCGCCGTCGACAACCCCGATGCCATCCAGAACCAGGAAATTCTGCTCGGTGGATTCCTTTACTCGCAGATTTTGAAGGAGAGGCTAGACGAGTTTCTGAGCGTGAGCGTTCGTGCGGCCATCCGAGACTACCTGAGAAGACACCCTGCCGTGAACTTTACCTCTGAAGAATTCCGAAAGGAGTTCCCTGGTGGTATTTTCAGAAAATCAAACGAAAATATCGCCAATGGCCTCGAGTACTTCCTTTCCACCGGTAACCTGGTGAGTGCCTCTGGTCTGGATCTACAGCAAACAGCAGGCTTCACCGTCGTGGCAGAGAAGCTCAACTTTTTGCGTTTCATCAGCCACTTCAGAATGGTTCACCGTGGTGCCTTCTTCGCCCAACTCAAGACAACCGCCGTGCGAAAACTGCTGCCAGAATCTTGGGGCTTCATGTGCCCTGTCCACACACCCGATGGTTCTCCCTGCGGCTTGCTCAACCACATGACGCACAAGTGCAAGATTATGACGGATTACATTGATGTTTCCAGCATTCCCGCGCTGGTTGCCGAGCTCGGTGCGGTGGAGACATCATCCGCGTCCACTGATGAGAGCGTCGTTGTCATGCTGGATGGCAAGATCCTCGGATGGTCCACCCCGAAGGAGTCGCTGCGAATCGGAGACTGCTTGAGATACTGGAAGGTCGAGGGCTCGCACAACGTACCTTTACAACTCGAAATCGGATACGTGCCTCCATCAAACGGCGGTTCATACCCAGGTTTGTATCTGACGTCCACCCCATCCAGAATGGTTCGACCCGTCAAATACCTACCCCTGCAGAAAGAAGATTTTGTCGGCCCTTACGAGCAGCCTTACATGTCAATCGCTGTCGTTCCGCAGGAGGTTGAGTCTGGCGTGTCTACACACGTTGAATTTGACCCAACCAACATGCTCTCCATCCTTGCCAACATGACGCCGTTCTCCGACTTTAACCAATCTCCCCGAAACATGTATCAGTGTCAGATGGGTAAACAAACCATGGGAACTCCGGGTACGGCCATTCGACACCGAACAGACAACAAGTCCTACAGGATACAAACGGGCCAAACGCCCATTGTCCGTGCACCTCTTCACAACACCTACGGCTTCGACAACTTCCCCAACGGCATGAACGCAGTGGTTGCTGTCATTTCTTACACCGGTTACGACATGGACGATGCCATGATCATCAACAAGTCCGCTCACGAAAGAGGCTTCGGCCATGGTACCGTCTACAAGACCAAGAAAATCACGCTCAAGGACGACTCAAGAACCAGGGCTGCCAAGAGCGTTGTCAAAATGTTTGGTTTCGCCCCCCACAGCTATGTCAGCGCGGCGTACCAGGGCATGCTTGACGACGATGGCCTGCCGCACGTTGGCCGGATGGTAAAGGAAGATGATGTCCTGTGCGCATGGCACACAGTCACCCCCGACTACAACGGAAACCTGGTCAACCTTGACGGAATCACCCACTACGAGAAATACAAGGATTCGGAGATTGGCTTCATCGAAGAGGTCCGCCTGATTGGTGCCGAATCGGGCTCTGAGCCTCTGCAGACGATTTCCATCAAGATCCGTATCCCTCGTTCCCCCGTCATTGGTGACAAGTTCTCATCCAGACACGGACAGAAGGGTGTCTTGTCACAAAAATGGCCAATGGTGGATATGCCCTTTTCCGAGACTGGTATGCAGCCCGATGTCATCATCAACCCTCACGCTTTCCCGTCTCGAATGACAATTGGTATGTTTGTAGAGTCGCTGGCTGGAAAAGCCGGTGCTCTGCATGGACTGGCGCAAGATTCTACTCCATTCAGGTTTGACGAGGAGAACACGGCTGCAGACTACTTTGGACACCAGCTTATGAAGGCCGGATTCAACTACCACGGAAACGAGCCCATGTACTCTGGCATCACGGGAGAAGAGCTCGGTGCCGACATCTACATTGGTGTAGTCTACTACCAGAGACTGCGTCACATGGTTAACGACAAGTACCAGGTGCGAACCACCGGTCCTGTGGTGCCCACAACAGGCCAGCCCATCAAGGGCAGAAAGAGAGGCGGTGGTATCCGTGTGGGAGAAATGGAGCGTGATGCCCTGTTGGCGCACGGAACGGCCTTTTTGCTGCAAGACAGACTGCTCAACTGCTCAGATTACACTCGATCATGGATCTGCCGTCGCTGCGGATCATTCTTGTCCGTGCAGCCCACAGTATCTCAATTTGCGCCTGGAAAGAAGAAGGCTCCCAGCATGGTCCGTTGCCGAAACTGTGCCGTCAGGCTCGACGACAGCGAAGGCATCGACCTGACGGAAATCCAGGGAGAGATTTGGGAGGATGGCCAGGGCAACTGCTGGGTTGGCGGCGACCAGACGACGCAGGTTGTGGTCCCCGGTGCGCTCAAGTTTTTGGATGTGGAGTTGGCGGCCATGGGCGTCAAGCTCAAGTACAGAATAGACCGGACGGACGAGCCTCGCAAGGGACCGATGAAGCCGCTGAAGCAGATTACGGCGGCTGCTTAGCTTGTTTGAGACAGACAAAGAGTAATGGGATTGGATGGAACACAAAACGGGGTTGTATATACGTTGATGATGGCTGCATTAGTAAGGTATTAGATGCATATTTGGGCAATGTGATACAGAATTTACTGTTTTATTTAAACACAGCTGTGTGATGAGTGACTGCATAGCTAGGCTTCTCGATTTGTGAAAAGCCAATGGCTCAACGATGATACGGCCTCAGCTTGATGATACCAGGGGCTCATTTTCCTTGTGTGACGGTAGTCGATATGCAGGTTCCCGTCGACGGCGCGGGGACCGATAAGGCGGCCAGACCTGATGAAATTGTGTCTTTTAATAAGAGCTTGGTGTAACGAAACAAAAGACAAGTCAGACGATTCAAGACGCTCCTGTTCGTCTCCCTGTTGCTATTTCCCTCGAGATGCAATGCTGATGTCTTGGCCCCTGAGCCCTGAAACCCGTGAGGCCACGCCAGAGTACGAAACAGAAACTCGTCCTTCCCCGTCTATTCCGCCTCTTTCGTTTCTCTCTTTCTCTCTCTCTTGCTGAGCCAAGACAGGGCCAAGTCACTCGCCAGATAAGGCATCAGCATCGCCCCATGATCGGCTCAGATCGACGTCAAAGCGACTAAACAAGGGCATGGCAAAGGCAGGAGAGACTCGAGACTTGACTTGACAATCTCAAGTTGAGAAAGTTGAGAATCGAGTTGATCCGCAGCCTCACGTGGCCCGAAGCTGCATGTGGCTTCCCCAAAAGCTGGAAATCCGGATCATCAGGCCGAAGTGGTACCTTGGCATTGGTACCAGGTCGTTTGCAAAGGTGCTCTGATGCCTGCCTTCCCTTTCAGCCAGTTATTCCCCCAACGTCTTTTTTTTTTCCTCCTGGATCCTTTTTTTTTCCTTTCCATCTCTCGTTTTTCTTCTTTTCATCTCTCTTTTTTCTTCTTTTCTTGACTCCTGATACACAGGTTTCCGTTACGTATTCGCTCAATCGGACACTGCTGGATCGACACCTCTTTTTGGCCTCGTCTCTCGTATCTTGGCCGTCATTCGCAACTCTCTTCACTCTCGCTATTTCGATCTTTGGGCACCAGACGACAAAACAGTCATCAGCACCATTATCTCTCGTTTTTCGCCATTTCTTGTCTCTCCCACTCTTTCCATCATTCTCTCTCTAGCAATCAGACCTTTGACACTGTTGGCATATTGGCGAGCTTGAACCAGCATTTGCGCATGGGCGCCAAACTCGGCAACCCCTTTATAATCGAGTCTCTGGAACGACAAAACGCCCAACACAGCCATGCACTTCCTTATCTGCCTCGGCTGGGCCTTGAACTTATTCATCTCTCTGGTGTCTGCTCAGGATTACGACTTTGGTGTCGACGTGGTGTCTTTAACTCGTCGTCAAGATCCCAATGCTCCCATCGTCGTCAGCCGTCTCCCATTGGCCTCCAACGGGAGCACGCCCCTGAGGCTCGAGGTTCGCGACATGAAGGCAGACAAACGCAAGTGGGATCTGTTCATTCTGGCTCTGAGTATGTTTCAGTCAGTCAGTCAGGACGATCCCCTGTCGTATTACCAAGTTGCTGGTGAGTCAGACTATGATTGAAATGTCTTTGCCTTTGCTCCTCTGACGGATTTCTCTGGCTGTAGGGATACATGGTGTGCCTTTTGTGACATGGAATGACGTTGGACCGGCAGCCGGAGCGAGCCAGTCAGGTTACTGTCCACATAGTTCAGTCTTATTTCCAACGTGGCACCGGCCATATCTTGCCCTGTACGAGGTGAGCCATTTTCAGATCCAGACAGCCGGTGTTGGCACAACTCGTATGCCATTCTTGGGATGAGATGCTAAATCCTATCCACAGCAAGAGCTGTTCAAGCTTGCCGATGCTATTTCTCGCATGTTTACCAATGTCACTGAACGCTTGCTATATATGCAAGCTGCATCGGATTTTCGAATACCATACTGGGATTGGGCATCTCCTGCACCGCCTGGCCAAAGCCACTTTCCAGATGTCTTTTGGAATTCTACAATGGCGCAATACGGCCCCAATGGCGTCCAAGTCATCCGTAACCCTTTGTACTCGTACTCGTTTCATCCGTTGGATGGAGAGGCACTCATCTGGCCCCCGGTGCGTGTGAATGAATGGCGACGTGAAACTCACCTGTTACTGACAATTCATAGCTGAGAAGCTGGAACGAGACAAAGCGAGCTCCCAATACCGGCATCAGTGAGCTGGAGCCTCCTTCGATGAACGACCAAGTCAACACTGCCTTGCTCACCAAGTTACCAGAGATACAGCAACGTTTATACATACTCTTTTCCAGCTATCACGAGTTTGATTCGTTTAGCAACAAGAATTACGCCATCTCCCAGAATCTCAGCCATCTGGACTCCATCGAGGCCGTTCACGACATTATTCACATATATGGAGGCTCTAGAGGGCATATGACCTATGTTCCTCTGTCTTCCTTTGATCCGCTCTTCTTCCTACATCACGCCATGACCGACAGGTTGATATCAATGTGGCAGCTTCTCAATCCCACAGCATGGATAACACCTCAAGTATCGGGAGAGGCTACATACACTGCGCTGAAAGGAACCATGCAAAACTCCAGCACGCCCCTTACGCCCTTCATGTCTTCTGCCGACGGCACTTTCTGGGATTCTGACATGTCTAGGACCACCGAAGTGTTTGGCTACGCATATGGAGACTCGTCAGCTCTGCCCGGAGACGGCGAGAGCCCGCGAAACAAATTGATTAGGAAGATCAACAAATGGTTTGGGAACAACAGCCCAGCCATGATTCGGGTCAAGAGTCTGGCACAAAACCGGCGTCCAAGCGGGTTGTGGAAGGGCAATCAAGGCGCCAAGGGCTTTCAGCCCAGCCTTAAAGCGGACGTGCAGAACAATGCAGCAGAGGACCATTATACAGAGTGGATTGCAAATGTTTATGTGAACCACGGAGCTTTGGACGGGTCATTTAGCATTTACTTCTTTGCCGGTCAGCCACCAGACGATGCTAGCACCTGGGGGGTTGCTCCAAATCTGATGGGATCAGTTGGAATCTTCACCATGAGCGGAATGAGCGGCTCTCATTCCAAAATCTCCGGGACAGTGCCGTTGACCATGGCACTGATGAGGCTTGTTGAGCTAGAAGCACTTCAAGATACTGAACCCAGCTCGGTGGTGCCGTTTCTTCAAAAGACTCTACACTTTCGTATTGCTGGCATTGACGACAAGGAGGTCGGCCCAGAGCAGGTGATGGGGCTCTACATTGGCATCAGCAGCAGCAGGGTGAGGCTGCCTGGGAGCGAGGTTGAATTCCCAGAATGGGGTCAGCCAGCTCTGAGGTTGGCAGTATGGGAGTAGCCAAAGGATGTAGGCGTTTTTACTTGTTCAAATATCTCAAGTCAGGGGGGGACACAAGGATGGAACTGTGGGTTGGTAATGTCTCGGGCGATTTTTTGGGAGTCTATTAACGACGGTATTTGCATGGCGGTGGTTTTACCACAAAGTAATGTACGTAATGTCTTGAGAGTTGATTAACGTTGACGATTTAGTTGGCAAAAACATTTGATACTCAATGCCGTGTCCATGGTACTGTGATACAGATAGTAATGCTTCTACGGGGTGGATATTCGGCACATGGCCGGCACTCTGATTCGCCACCTCGGCTCTCCCTGAATCAAATGGAGATGAATCAGACTTGCCAGGAAACATATGCCATGTGTCACTGCGCAAAGGAACCCGCGATGGTGGCAAAGTGATCTGCCGAGCAAGGGTTTGCGGGGTGCTGATCAGGAGGGCCCCGATGAAGAGGAAGCGGGTCGATGAACACGAAGGACGATGACCGAGACGAATTGATGGTGTACCAGACAAGGGCAATGCCTGGGGAAAGTCACTTGGCAAAGCCCAAGTAAGGGTCCGAAGGGTGATGACGACGGAGCATGAAGCTAATGGAATGTGCTCTGCAGCCTCATGTCGTACAGAAGGGCCATGTGAATCAGCAGGCGGGAGACACGTGCGTGATGGGCTACCGAGGTTGGGAACGGCATGGAATGCGGATCATTGGGAAATGATGCAGACATGCAGAGTCGGATGTTCTAGAGGGGGTTCTTGGGGGGGATCTTTTGTCTTGGAGTTTATGCATGTTGGAAGCTGTCCGGATACAAGGGAGCGGATGATTGGAGGTCTGGAAGCATGCTGTATGTCTAGCGTTTCTGCGTGGAATGTTGCCTTTTTTTTACAGGTGGTTGGAAAGGGGGGGGGGGACGGATGCATTGGGCTGTCTTTGGGGAAACACAGGCCATACAAACGGCGTGCTTGCATGCAGCCATACATGTGGTTTGACGGTGCTATATATGCATGATGCTCTAGTCCAACCCGACGGGAGCTCATGATTTGCCTGGCTGTCTGTTGGTCGCTGGGCGGAGGAGAAACGGGTATGGGGGCCGCACTAGATGCTTTGACGTCGGGTGTCTTGTACGGAATTCCAGCGCGGTGGAAGGGTGTGGCTGCTGCACGTTTTCGGGGGCCAGGTTCTTTATTCCCACGGACAAGGTTCCCAGTGAGGCTGATGGAGGGTCCGCGGGCCTTTTGAAGGGGGGGGGGTCCAAATCGTGTTGGTTGTGTCTTCACCAAGGACACGGATATGCGTATATTTCGGCCCCGTATGCGCAATGGATTTCTGGTGTTCGGCAGCGAGAGTCAGAAAAGGGAAAAAATGGACTGCGAGAGAGGGCAAAAGGAAGCAAATGCCCCAATCACGTTTGGGGCTGTCGAGGAGCGGGAAAAGGGAGTTCGGAGCTCCGACAGAGTGCGAAAGGCGAATGTATTGAGCATGAGGCGGCGATGATGCGATGAGAAGGGCGGAAAATATCCCGACATGATGCATGCGGGCTTTCCGGATATCTCGTCAGCCCTCGCGTTCATGTCAGAAGCCATGCAGCAGGTGGTGGTTTGATGGATGGGCGAGTTTTTGATGACAAGGAGCAGCAGTGCAGGACGGGAACGGAGCACAAGCAAAAAGGACGAGTACACCGACACTTGCGAGATCGCGACGGCGGCATGAAGGGACCTGGGCAGGTAAGGGAACTCGACTTGTTACATTTTGCAACGTGACTGTGGAGAGGGAAGAAAAAAAAAAGGGAAAAGGGATGCCCTTCGGAAGCTGCCCGCTCGGTATGGTGGACATGAGGATATCTACGGAGTACAGGTGGAAACAAAGATGAACACGCATTGAGATGCGATGCAGTACGCAATATGCGGAATACGAAAAATGGGAAACTTGGTTCAAAGGGAAGCCTGGAGGCAGAAAGAAGAAGCTCTGATGCTGAAGAATCGGCGGCCGCCGGGGGGGGGAGAAGCTGCAGGGAACGGAAATCCTCTTTTACAGGGCCGTGATCGAACATTGCCTTGCGCTTGGACGCTGAGCATCTACACAGAGAGAGGAAGGAGCTTGAAGCTTGTGTGTGTGTGTGTGTGCTGAGCTGAGCTGAGAGCCTTGCAACAGCCAGTCACGGCCAGGGGGTTACGAAGCCGACTAAACTAAGAGCTGGGAACGGAGGGATCGGGACCAGCTCCTCGGGATCCGGCACGTGGGGGGGGGGGGTTGCGGTTGGTTGGGCAGATACGAGTAGATTAACAACACAGAGTCCAAGGCGAAGGAACAAGAAGCACTCAAACGCTGTTGGTTGTGTTGCGTATAGTAGAGTCGCAGAGTCGCAGCTGGGACCCGCGGGGGGGGTGTGTGGGATGGAGACGAACGAACAAAGAGGTTTTGTTGGCCGGGGATACCGAAAGGGGGCCCGGTCCGAGCCTCTTTTTTTCCTGCTGTTGGTTCTGCTTCGAGAAGAGGAGAGGGGGGGGTTGATCATTGCAGATTTGCTGTTGGCCGTTGGGACGGTTCCATTGCATCTTACCGGCCTGCTGGAGAGCCTTTTGTGAGATTTCAAAACCCAAAAAATTCACCATCACCAACATGAGTTGGGCCGTGCAAGGCAAACTTGTCAAACAAGACGATCCGAGACTCCGCACGTCAAAAAAAAAAGGCCGGGCATAACGCACACCCCCATGCAGCATCCGAATGCCCTTCTTTTGTACAGTATCCTTCCAGAACGGAGAAAAAATCAGGAACAGTCGCGTGTTGGCGTATCATGGCGGCAAACCCTTTCCCACC
>MDJU01000615.1:0-19274 GCA_001721665.1 Trichoderma pleuroti
ATGCGACTTGGAAGGCAGGTGGAAGATTGTATCTGGAGATGGGACCCCAGGCCGGGCCTGATGTCAGAACTATCGGCGGCAGCGCACTCCACACCAACTCGGAGGCGGTATGCCAGATGAGGTCTGTGTTTCGTTCTATTTGGAGGTCTCGCCTGGCATCCCTGGATCCACCCAGAGCATCGATTTCAGGTGGCGGATAGAGGCCGGTCGACGAGGAGCGCTCGGATTGGCGAGAAGAGGGCGAGGAGGGGGAGAGCCGGGCTAGCGACACGACCAGCAAGGACGGCTGCTACCATACAGGTACGGTACAGGCACGAGATGTTCCCTGTACAGGACTCCGGACCAGGCACTTGACGCAGGAATGGGCAAACGGGAAGCGATCAAACATGGTCGAGTCGCACGGCATCCCGTAGTGGGAAAAGGAGCGAGCCGCGGCGGAGGTGCGAGACGAGTACATTCGGCGCGGCAGGGCTTTGGCTTGGCCTGGACGTACCGGCTCGGACACTAACACCGCAGCCAGACACGAGCCATTAAAGAGGCATGCATGCGTCAAGGCAGAAGAGGGAGCATGGCCGTTTGGTGGTGATGGCGAGATCTGCTTGGCCGAGCGCGAGTTTGGCGGTCCCTGTGGAAGCGGCGCGCTAAGCCGAGCCCGGACGAGGCGACCAGCCCGTGGCGCCAGTGCGCAAATCCCATGTACAGGTACCAGGGATCTTTTGTACCCGCTGTTTCCAATACCTTGCCTACACTACATTGAGACATCGTACATGCGCTCTGCATCTGCACGTGTGTTGAATCCCTCCCCGTCCCTACAACGCCTCCATACATGGCACTACTGTGCCTATAACACAACGACTCCAACACCAACACAGGTGTTGCCTGCAGTTGGGGGTTTTGTCGTTTCAAGACGGCAACCAAAGGATCTTGATGGCTGCAAGCCTGCTGAAGGATTCCCGCCGTCGACTCAGGAATCGCCTAAAGCGCATACCCGGACGCTCCATGAATTGCCAGGGACGGACCGGCGTGTGATGGAATGTGACGACAAGTGGGCCGCCTCGTTTTCAAGAAGACAACCGAACGTGCATTGTTCGTTTTTTCCTTATCAATCATGCCTGCATGCGACTGTTGGTTACAGGTTGATTGGGGATTTAGGCTGCATGTGCCTTGGGTATGAAACTTGCATCTCCCACAGTTCATCTCGACCTGGTCAATGTGACGTGCTTTGCTCTGCACTTGAAAGAAAATCACAGATAAGGAGTCGGATGTCCAAACGGCGTTACAAACATGTGATGTGGCCTGACTGAGAAATACGACCAAGGTACAGGTAGGCAGACATCGAGGCTATCGCCAAGTGCGTGCATTGAGAAAATCCAGTGCTGGTGGTGGTACGGGGTACATTCTACCAAGTACTCGGTACGAAGGCGTCTGCCACTAGATATGCGACCGCCCCTGCGTGGATCGCGCTTTTTTTTCTTCTGCTTTCGACGCAAGTTTATTCTCGAGAACCGGCTCCTGTTGGCTAGAAGAAACAATGCGCTACTAAGCGCCGGCAGCCATTGAACCACATGTGTTCCTAATATAGCTGCCAATCAGAGCTGCAGACGGAGATCCATCTCCAAGAATAGATCAGCGCTCCCACCTTTTGGATTCTGCATCATGGAGTGACAAAAAGGAACGGATGGATGGGGAACTGAAAACACGGTCGATTTTTGCATCGTCTGCTCGCGTCTACTTTTCTGAAAATTTTGCTTCACTTGTTTTGAACTTTTTCCTTTTCTTTATCTACTTTTTACCATCTCCATGTTCATGAGATTGTACAGACAACATACTCGGACATACACGAGAGCGCACCAATTCGTCCTCTAGCCCTGCTCTTTCGGCAGTTGGTGGGCTTATAACCGCCCGCCCGGCATTCTCGCGCATAATACATTATCACCCTTGCCCTTCGTGTTCCCCTTGGGAAAATGGCCGGAAGCAAAAAATAGCAATCGACGGCCCTTTATGATTTGGAATCTGCAATAAGGAGGCGTCAGATTTCCCCCTTTCCCCCCCCCAACGGCGAGCTCGCCAACGGTCTGTGATGAGTGCCTACATGCTGTTGGTTTTTTAGCAGCCGTTATATTTTCAGGTCGTGTGTCACGCAACCGCGCTGATAACGGCGCCAGACTCGAATAGTGTGCAGCCTCGCTGACCCGGCACTCGGCCGTTCTCCTAATCTGACTTTCAGATTCCTCTGCCAGATTCAGCTTCATGGGCGCTAGCCCCGCCTCTCGCTGAGCTTATTGCTGAGAATGAGGCACGGCGGGCAACCTAGCACGCCCTGTTGTGTCGAATGAATTCCTCAAACCGGCGTTGACATAAGCGGAAGTAATCACGCTTGGCAACCATTGAAGCGGCTACTTAAACCACTAATACAGCACGGGCCGTCTTTAACAAGTGGTTATTAACAGCCGCTCGCTCAGTTGCAACTTTCCTGCTACAGGGTAAGGATTCTATGCAGACGCTCGTAGGAGGATAGAAACTGTGCCAAGCACCTGGAATCATGATGTTACTCTGATGATGTAAGTAATAGGCCCTACGGATATTTCAATGCTTCGTCTTCCATTACATGCTCCTTGCACAGACCGAGTGCCCATATCCAATTGTATCATGATGAATTGCAAATAAATACAATTCTAGAAAAGGGGTCTGAGCGGCACAATATCCACAAGTAATCAGAGAGTCTGGATGGGTCGTAAGACCTAGCATTGCAGTGCCAGTATGACTGAGGATATGTCACTTGACTTACTTCACCAAGGCTTAATCTTCGTCATCCATTCTTGTGCCACGGGAATGGCTCGGCAAGCACATTGCTCGGAGAGCCACAAAACTTGGCGTTTCTCAAGCTTACTCGAACTCTTCGCTTGACTGACACGGTAGAGCTGCGGGTTTATGGCGGATGTTCCGGATAACAGCGCATTCCCTTTTTTGTCTTGTTTGTGACATTTCACGGCCAATCGGAGCTGCTCCTTATCTAGATAGCTGTCAAGTTGGCGTCTCAATGCACCGAAATCCCAGAGAGGTGTGAAGCAGATCAAGTATGGCAAGAGGATTTGGAGCCTTCTAATCACCTCTCTCTGTCCTCGAGCTGTTACTATTACCATCACATCATACTTCATCATGCGTGCACAAGGCAAATATGCCGCCAGCCGCAGAGCCACTCAAGTGCACAGGTGTCCTGTAGGACGTGCTTGAGTCCATTCACGAATTACGTTGCCCTATGCGGCTTATGTAATATTTTATTATTTCGTGAGGCTACGTTGACCAGCCAATTACACTAGCAGCAAAGTGGGGACGAGGCTCATAAAAATTCTAGAGGCTTCTGAAGGTCTCTTTCTTCCTTCTTCAAGCAGCCCGCCAATTCTCTCCTTCTCTGCTTCAAACCACAATTTCACCCTCACGCCATACTCTTACCTCTTAATCAGCTCTAATCAATACGGTACGTTGAATCCGAAGCTTCCCATACAAACTGCCCACCATTGCATAACCCCTACATGATGAGATACCCGCTGGCACCAGTCATAGAGTGATTTGTACTCCCTTTCAGTGATGACCAAAATGCTTAGGTCTTAAGACCACTTCTGAACCTTTATTTGCAAATTCAAAATTATGCCTTGTTCTTCTGCTCAGTCTAGGGTTGACATTGAAGCTAACCGCTGGATCGAACAGGACCTACCCGCTGCGCGGACGACCGGTTAAAATTTTTTATTTCTCCAAGCTTGCTCGTCAAAAATGGTTCTGCACAACCCCAACAACTGGCACTGGGTGAACAAGGATGCGTCTGCCTGGGCAAAAGAATGGTTCGAGGAAAACTTGACCAAGCTTGAGACCGAAAATGGAGACGTCAAGGCCAGAGTTACCAAGGTCCAGAGCATGAGTGGTGACGTTGACGTCAGCCAACGCAAGGGGAAAGTCATCACCATCTTTGATGTTAAGCTAGTGCTGGAGTATTCTGGTATGGTAGACCTCAACGTTCATGGTGAGGGCGTCTGGGGCTGACTTTCCCCCTAGGGTCCACTGCCGAGATCGACGAGGTCTCTGGTAACATTACTGTTCCCGAGATTGCCCATGATACGGAAGAGGACGAGTACGTGGTATGTATAGTTGCCCTCTCACCTTTCTCCTCTTCTCACATATATCTAACAACGCGTATCTAGTTTGAGATTGACATCTTCTCAGAGTCAAAGGAGAAGCAGCCCGTCAAGGACCTTGTGCGATCAAAGCTTGTTCCTCTGCTCCGAAAAGAGTTTCAGAAACTTGCTGGTGCCTTGATCACTGAGCATGGAAAGGATATCCAGCATGCCCCCGGCTCCAATCCTTCCAGCGGCTTCTCTACCCCGCGAACCCTCCCCCAGGCTGCACCAAAGCCTGCAGCTCAACCCACAACTTCTCAAACTAGCAGCTCGGGCGTTGTCAACACGGTAACAGTGCGTGACGACCAAGAGTTCCGCACCACCGCTGAGGAGTTGTATCAGACCTTTGTCGACCCTCAGCGATTGGCCGCCTTCACTCGGGCACCGCCAAAGGTGTTTGAGGGAGCAAAGGCAGGAGGCAAGTTTGAGCTCTTTGACGGTAACGTCTCTGGAGAATACCTTGAGCTGGAAAAGCCCAAGAAGATTGTTCAGACCTGGAGATTGAACCAGTGGCCAGCCGGTCACTACTCAAAGCTCAACATTGAGTTTGACCAAAATGACATCGACCACGTTACCGTCATGCGCGTCACCTGGGAGGGCGTTCCTGTCGGCCAGGAAGACGTGACCAGGCGTAACTGGGGCGAGTATTATGTGCGAAGCATCAAGCAGACCTTTGGGTAAGTTGTCATCATTCATTGAACACGTTGCAGCCCTTTAGAACAAGACTAACTTTTGGGGAATCAGATTTGGTACCATTCTATAATTTGAGAAACATATCAATTGGAAACACACACATTTTTTCTTTATAATCAAAGCGCTCTAGATGAGGGTAGAGACAAGGGGATCGGCATCTCTGCCAATGGTGGCGGATGGGTATATACTTTATTACTAGGTACTAGTCTTGGCAGGTCTACGCAAGACCTAGATGCGTGTAGATACGACGAACATGAATGATGATATGAAGATGTCCAACAAGAAAGGGGGAAATAACAATATAAAAACACAATATTTCAACAGTATCGATGAATTTTGTTTCACTCTCATGCCGTGAATGAATGTAGCACAAGAGCATTCTTTTCTCTTTTATTGAGGATAACCAGACTTGGTAGTAGAGATACTTCGCCCTCGTGGTCGACGCTCGGCTGGGGGCTCTTCTGCTCCGTCATCAAATGCGTAATTGGAAAAGAAGACGTCGCCAAGATTATGCCACAATCCCATGTCATATAAGTTGTCGACGGTTTTTAGGTCCCATACATGCTCCCACTCGCCCTCGCCCGGGTAATTCCCTTGGTTGCTTGGCGGCTGCGCGTCTTGGGTGGCCAATATGATGTGCTCTGGCGACGAGGGCCACCGAGGACACAGTGGCTCCAAACGCAGGTTACGCGGTCGGTTAGGCGCCAGAGGACGTCGAAAGGCATAGCCGTCCCTCATGTCTTCCTTGTAGTCTGTCCATTTCATGGACTCGTTGGTCGTGGTTCCGCAGTAGATGAGGAAGACGGTGTAGATGAAGAGGGCCCATATGAGAGGAGAGGTGAGGAGAGCCAGAAGAGTGGCAGCACCGACGCGGATGTCTCCGTGGAGGCCCCAGCCCCAGACAGCAAGATACTCGCTAAACTCCAGATCCTGGCCCGGCCAGACGGTCCACAATGGGTACTCTTCTTTTATTTTCGTCGTCAATAGGTAGAGGCCTAGCAAGCCGCCGTAAGAGGCCAAGACGCACGTCGACAATAGGAGGAGAAGGAACCAGTGGTGGTTGCCGTAGCCCACGCACGAGTTGATGAAGACACAGTGATGATCGGCCCTGGCGATGCAGCGTTTACAGACATCGCAGTGCTTTGACCGCGCGGGCTTCAGGAACCGACAGGTGCGGCATTCGTTGCCCGGGTGGAAGAGGGCAAGGTCATAGGGGTAGAGAGACATGTGGTACGCATGATTCTCGCGGGTGATGTATCCCGGATCGGCGGAGCAGGCGAGATACAGGAACACGTACGGCAGGATGACGGCGATGGCGGCGGTGAATTTGGTGAAGAGGCCGATCCTGGGCCAGACGTCGGGGAGGTACATGTACTCGGAGACGGTCATGATTAATAAAAAGAAAGATCTGGAAGGCATGTGTAAGTCGTGGATCGTATGTATGGAGAGAGCCATTGCAACTACATACCACGATGGTTGGATGACGGTCATACATGAGGCGATGATAAATCCATGACATCGATCCAGTCACTCGCCCACCGGTGAGTGTCTGGTCTATACTCGTCACCAGGTTGGGGAAATGAATCCATATCAGCTTGTGTAACCAGGCAATGGGCGTTTTCCTACGTGTCTCTTGTGCTCAGTAACGGGCCCCTCTTGTACACAGATGCCAGTCTCCAACTCACCTCAGAGCCGGAAGTCTGCCGAAAAAGGTAATGAATACCATGAAGGATATGGCTAGAATTACAACAAGAATCTTCTTTAGGGTGTCCATCGTGACAGACGGGCCGAGCTGGGCACGACTACGGCATCTGAAGTTTATAGAGCGAGGAGTCCTATGCCGATGTTTCGTATATACGATCCAAAATCTATCGTTGAGGGACTAAAAGCTCTTATATGGTTAATTTTTCTTGATGGAAGAAGATAAAAAAGAAGGAAAGAAATGACTAGAGAAATAGAATAAGTGTTACAAAGCCCGTATACTGCAGCGCGCTGAAAAGAAGCAAAAAGGAAACAAATGAGCAAGGATAACAGAAAGGTGGCTGAGCTGGACAACAGCCGTCACCAGCTGCATCGCAAGCAAAATATTGGTGTTTACTATTCTTATCGCGGGGCGCCTAGGCCCCCGATAATCGCCTTGCAACTGCACTGCAACTGCAACTGGAGGGCCAAGGGAATGCAGCGCATGTGTCACGTGACCCCGCGACGTCCATCACGCGTCTCATGCGTTGGGTGAATGAGTTTGGGGAAGTCAAAAATGAGCATAAAGGCACCGACAGCAAAGAAATGAACGCGGAAGAGGGCGTGGGATTCATTGCCAACGAGGATCGACGCCGAATTTGAGCTCACGCAGCACCGCTGGGCGCGTGTTTCTGCCTTTTTTTTTTTTACTCAACTTTGCCTTGATTGATATTGCAGAGCCTCGATCCCTTCACACACCTCAGAGTCGGTCAAAGCCCGTCAGCACAACAACGCTCTTCATCTCATTGAGCATGAATTTCATCAATCTCTAGGGGATTCACATAGCTGGGGATCATCGCCGCCGATTTAGCTCGCAAACCAGCACACCAACAAAGGATTGCGCATACAATGGCGTCGCACATTACGTATGATGGGGTTACAGGTGCAGCGGCGGGTGGCAACATCTTCAAGGACATCAAGTTCTGGGTTTCCAGAAGAGTTCCTCAAAGAGACAGCATTCTCGACAAGATTCAGGTATGATGAGAGCTCACAAGTCTACTAAGCTATTGCTAACACTTTTTTTTTCCAGAGCAATTCGGGTGTTGTCGTCCCTCTGGAAAAGGATGCAGACATGCTCATTGCAGACCACACAAGAAAAGATGCACCGCTGGGGTCATACTCATGGAAGTACATCACAGAGTCTGTAAACGCCGGCATTATCCAGGTCGAGGACAAATATCTCATAGGACCTCCGCCCAACCAGCGCCAATCAGTGCTCACGGGCGCACATGCCAAGCATACTCGCACACGTTTCACAGAACAAGACGACGCCATTGTTGCTAAATGGATTCTCATGCATGGCATCAATACGGCTGGGAATAAAATGTACATGGAGCTGGAAGACGCAGTATGTCTGCATCAATTGCCCCCCGTTCCCCTACAACTCAAGGGGACCATATCCTAATCATGTCTAGTATCCCCATCATCCTTGGCAGTCATGGAGGAACCGGTGGGTAAAAGTCTTGTCAGCAAGGTCCAATGCAGAGATAGATCGCCTGGCAAGGTTGGCCAACGTGGATGTGGACAATGCACCAATTACCGCGAGACACATTATCAGGAGACACCAAAGAGAGGACTGGCCACAGGCACCTCAGAACAACGCTGTCCTCAACGCCAACCGAAATTCTCAAAATCACAACGTACCAGCGCCTAGAGTATCTAGAAGTGAACAACCTCGGCCTCGAGATGTGGCATCCCCGGAGCGCAATAGGAGAACCGCCACAGATGACGCACCCTCTGGGCGGAATAGTGAGCGGAATGAAGAAGAGGACACGACTATCCGCCACGATGCGGCGGGTGGAGCTAGGTCAGCTGCCGCCAGAGAGCTGAGAGGGAATCAAGGCAGGAAATTAGGCAAAAGGAAAGTGCTAGAGTGGAACCAGGAGGCGAATTAAGACAAGAGGAAGAGAAGAGAGACGCTGAACAAGACGTTGAAAACGACGACGGCCAAGATGAAACCAGTGTTGATGATGGTCTATCTTCCTTCTCGGAGAGAGAGCAGTTCCTCAACGATCTCCAGGACTACTGCGAGGCAAATGACAGGGCGCTTGACACACGGTGTGCTATCGGGGATAAAGAAGTAGACCTGTGGGAATTGTTTCGCGCAGTTAGCGTGCAAGAACTACCTCCAGACGAGTTGGATTGGCAGCAAGTGGCAGAGCACGTGGGACTCGGGCGCATGCGAAACGGCGAGGCCGTCGCTGCTTTACTGAGATCGAGCTACGATCGTCATCTCGCAGATTTCGTAGAGGCCATGATGAGCTTTGAAGAGAACGAGGAGGATCCAGATGAGGATATTGCTGAAGGCGAGGAAACGCTCATAGGAGATGGAGAAGCTGAGGCGGAATCAAGAACACCACGGGCCTCACAGAAAAAGAGCGCAGCATCTCCATTGCCAAACGACGACAGCGGTATCGGATCGAGGAAAAGGGTACCAGATGGGCAGCTTTCGACACCAACCAAACTAGCCAAGCGAAGGCGAACAGTGCATTCCGAGATTCCAGTGACTCCCGAAGACAAGCTGAGAGCCGGCAGGCCCTCGTCCGCACCAGCATCAGCACCAGGTAATCTACAAAGCATGGCGGACCAAGAACCAGAACTGCCAGAGGTGGAGGACTCGCAGCAAAGGACACCACGGCAGAATCAACAATCGCCTGATGAGCCAGATATGACACCCTCTCAACAACTACGGAGCGAGACTGATTCGGTTGCAAGCCCCGAACATGGTGAATCGAGTACTCCCACTCTCCATTATAGTCCGACAGCATCCTTTCCCCATCGGAATAGTCAACTCGAAACAATACAAGAGGAAGACTCAGCCACATCTACGCCGACGAAGTCGAGGTCTAAGAGGCGCGAGCTCCCGGCGTCTTTTCAACAGCCCCGAGAACCTCGGCTCATGCAGCTCGAGGAGAGGCGAGAAAAGAGGCGGCAGCTGGAACAAGAACGACGGCAACGGCAACAGCAGCGGCTGCAGCAACGATTGGAAGAGCATCGGCAGCAAGAACTACGCCAGGAAGAACGGCGGCGAGAAGAAGAAGAAGAAGAAGAAGAAGAAGAAGAACAGCAGCAGCAGCAGCAAGAACAGCAGCAAAGTGATCAAGCACAGGAACAAGAACAGGAACAGGAACTGCAACGGCAGCGATGGCACCAAGACGCAGCCGACTCGAGCGACACCGACCCAGAAGTCGTCCAGCAGAGCCAGGACCAGTTCATCTCCTGGAAGAAACACTACCTCGACCAGGGCTTCTCCGAGGAATTCATCATCGAAGCCATGCGCCGCACCACAATGACCCCCGGCGAAGCCATGGAGGCCGTCCTGACGAGCCTCAGGGACGGCCAGGGCATCCCGCCCAACCACGAGGGCATCTGGACGGACCGCGACGACGCCCAGCTGAAGTACGTCGTCCGCGTCGGCGATCTGCGGCGTTCGGACGAGGATAACGGCGATACGCGGCGGCGCAAGGAGAAGGCGCGCAAGATGCTCGACAGGCTCCTGTTCAAGCACGACGAGCCTAGGGTCAAGCTGCGTAGGAAGTTTCATCGGGCGGTGGCCTTGGCCGAGAGGGACAGGCGGCGGAGGGATAGGTAGTAGAGGGAAGGGAATGATGAATGATTTGCTTTGCCTATGTTACGTTCGAAAAACATGTCTAGCGTTTGTGCTTTCCGCCTTTTTTCTCTTTTATTACCGCAACGAATGGAGCAAAAAAATGGTATACTGAATGGCAATTGGGCTGGTTTGTCTTTCTCAGTGTTTATCGGAGATGAAATGACCAAGTGCTCTCAGCATGCCACCATGGCAAGCAGAAGCATTTGCGGTATGAGTGTTTTACTCTTTCTTTCATTTTTATATCCCAAGTATATACTTATACATATATACAGAATGCTGGAATTCCATCATTCTCAAAAACCAATCGCTCGCCAACCCTCACTCTCTGCGCTGCAGAGTATGTCCATAGTGCCATCCCTCCATGGCGATATCCGCCCTCACCTTGTACACCTCCTCTGCAATGTCCAGGACCTTCAGATCAACGTCCACCACCGTCATCGCCTCCTCAACGCCAAGCTTGCCAAGAGCTCCCTGCAGCGGCATCGCCACCTGTGTCAGCCCGATAAACTCTGTGCCCTCTTCGTCCTTGCCACTCGTCCCGCTTCCCAACGGTGCGCCCGTGTTGCAGAACACAAAGCCGCACGTGTTCTCAAATGCTCGGGCCACAGCCACATTCTCCAGGAACAGGCGCTCGCATTCCGGGTTCACCTCAGCACCAATGTCACCTCCGTCGCTGTTGAGCCAAAAGGTAGGGCACACGACAAACTTGGCCCCGTCGGCAACCAGCGCACGGCATGCCTCGGGGAAGGCCAAGTCCCAGCAGATGATGAGTCCGACGCGACCCCAGGGAGTATCAAACGCCCTGTGCGGCGTCAATCCATCGGCCGTCAGATGATCTCTCTCGGGGTGCCACAAGTTCTTCTTCTGGTAGCGTCCCAAAACGGCGCCGTCCGGACCAATAAAGTACGCCGCATTCGCAATTCCTTCAGTCATGGAGGCGTTGCCTTCCTCCGCAGGGATAGGCTCTAGGATCGTACCCGGGGCAATGGCGATGCCGAGCTCCTTAGCAATGGCCTGATACCGCGCAAGATATGGCGTCTGCTCCTTGGCTGTTGCGAGGAGGATCTTGGAGTCGGGCTTCCATGAGCCGAGATGGTACTCGGGAAGGACGACCAGGTTCGCGCCCTGGGAGGCAGCTTTGCGGATGTATGACTCTGCGCGAGCAAAGTTGCCAGCTATGTCGAGCGGCTACCGTTGGTGAACAATTAGGAGCCAAGATTAGCCTTCATAATTGCTTCCTTGGAGGTGCAGCAGGGGTCGTCCGTGGCACGCGGGCGACGAATGCCAAGGCAGTACGTCAGAAATGCAAACTCACCTTGGAGTACAGCTGAACCAGCGCAATCTTCAAATTCGACGCCATTGTCCCAGAAAATCAAATGCCAACACAAGTCAAAGTGGACTGGAGAATCTTTAAAAAGACAAAGTTTAGTGCCAAGAGATGCTGTCTAGTAAACCGATCCGGCCGAGACAAAGTCAGTTATAAATGCGCAACTTCATACGGGGTAACCCAGCTTGAAATCAAGGCTTGCCCCCGGAAGCGCCACCGAAAACCGGCGATTAAAGCTGACATCGTCTGCGGAGAGGGCGCCGGGTCTGTCCAATTGCACGGCGCGGCTGAACCCCACGAATTTGGTCCTAGCTGTACTCGATATTTCTGTTATCAAATCCCGAAACTCGAGTCAGGGTTCAGGGCTAATAGGCTACTCCATGCTACTATTCTCCATGATTCCACATAAGAACTAATAGGAACTCTCCCCCAAGAGGCCACGAGGCCACCATTTTCGTACGGAGCAGATCGGAAGGCTGCGTAATGATCAGCTTTTAGAACGATCCCAAGCTGTGTTGCCCAACGAACCAAGACCTACCCACCCGCAACTGATCTAGATGATTGCTTTTGTATCTCGAAACCCATAAAACTCCTGGTTCAAATATATTTGGTAGTAACCGTGTCCGTTGAAATCGCTCCTGGAATACTGATTTGAAAACGCCACTCCAGAGTATTCATGTCCCAAACGCCATATCCCCATTTCCCCATATACCTTTCAAAAATGGAAACCCAATGGTTTCCGCTGTTACGCTTGAGTAGCCTCGCCGAGTTTAAATTGGTAAAGATCGTCGCGGGAAACCCCATTATTCGAATAAATAACCTCATCAAATGACGGTGTTGAGTTCGCTCTGAGGGGCACCTTGCCATGAGACGAAAATGCTGTGTGAATATCACTTCCATAATGCTTGACAATGGATATTCCGAATCCAATCACCTCTCCTATATTTTTTTTTCTTTTTGTTAGTATTTCTCATCGAGAATAGCTAATCCACCTCAGCACCACTCACCTAAACCGATGAGCATAATGTTTCGTGTTGCAGAGGGCGGGAGTCCATACGAGCCAACAACCAGAGATGTGAGTGGGCAAAATACATGCGGCCACCAAGAGCCCCAGCCAAAGCCGCCGTGGATGGAGCCACGAAGGGTGACGGCTGATGCTGAAGCCGAGTCCAGAATGTCTATCAGATCCGAAGCTGTTTGCTGGGCAGAAACAAGCTGTTCCTGATGGCCTTTGTGCTGCGCCAGTAAGGAGTCAGCTAAACCTTCGAGTTTCTTCATGCCCTATTCAAGCTCCATCAGCTATTCGCGTTTTGGATAGGAGTCAACGCGGGCAACGTACCGTCTCTATGCTCTCCTGCCTCAACGCAACTGCAGCAGCTGCGGACTGCGAGATTTCCTAACCAAAGGTCAGGAGAGGGAAAATGCCATGTGCAAAGGTAACTCACAATTTCTCTATGCAGAGATGTGGACGAGGCAACCGCCGCGGCAAGCGCTGCCAAAATGACATCCACTTCACCGGTGATTCGTAGTGTAGCCTCTTGTAAAGCAGACTCATGAGAAGTTGTTAAATCGTGACTCTGATTTTGTGTCACGTCGACTAGCATGGATAGCAGCGTTTGTAATTGCCTTGCATCGCCAAGTCCATGAGTGACAAAGTCCGCTGATTGCTGTAAGCTCGGTTAGTGCCAAGCCCGGGAACGATTGCCTAAATCAAATCTACTAACCTGTATGTTTTCAACTATGTGATCTCTGAAGAGGGCGTCTATCTCTGTGATGCTATTTTTGAGATGATTCATCCGAGGCTTTAGACTCTCCACAGTGGCTCCGGCTTCCTCGAACATTTTATTCATTGATCGCAGCCGTGTTTCCATCTCTTCCTCGAGCTGTGTCGTCAATTTCGCGAGGATACTAGTCAGCCTCTGATGGAGTCGGATGTTTTGGTCTATAACCGGATTAGCTGAGCTCCCTTTGTCGTGCTACAGCATTGCACAAACTACGGACCTTTCTCGTTGTCCGCACGAGCTGCTTCGCAGAATCGCAACGTCTTATGGCGATAGCTCACCCAGGTATTCCAGGCAGAATCTGACTGCGCCAGTCCCTCGAGGCAGCCATCGATTTCGGATGTCGTTACGTGTAGTTGTGGCCTGGTTGGCGGAGACATACGGGCGAGTATAGATTCCTGAAACTTGAAGCAAGAGGAGGGGATAGTGAAGCTGCCTCTTTCCAGGTCACATATGGCTAGGCTTGCAGCGTATGAGTCGACAAAATCACGAGCCGCCCTTCCGCTGTCAGTCAACATTGTTGCATCATTCCGGCCATCGAGTAGCTGACAGTTGTTGATCAAGAGGCGGGCCGCGGTACGGTGGCACAGGGGCTCCGATTCCAGCTCCTGCAACTCGCTGAGCGCAGTGGCATACATGGCAGGCAGTTGTGAAGAGTCAAATCTGGAGGTGCTAGTAGAATGACCCCCGGACGGTGGCAAATCGGCAGAATAGTTAAGCCCTAGGATCAGATCAGCAACGGTGTACATGTTGTAGGAGGGAGGTGGAGTGTGAATGAGATATGCACAACTTACTGCCGCCGCCCCTGCGCCCTCCCCATGAGAAGCCGAGAACTCCATTGAGGAGAAGGAATATGACTTGGAAGCTGCAGAAAAAGAACGTCAAGGCTGATGTCATCGTAAAGAACCAAGACTCTGGGCTTCCTGGGAGATGCAGGATATCAATGGTCGAGAGGGGCGTCTGTCCACAGGATTTCTACGCTTCGTCCAGGCTCGCGTATCGTTTCTTACCAAACCTGGGCTGTGATTCGGTTGTGGTGTTTTAGCAAGAGTAAGATGTTGTGAACAAGATTGTAAGAGGTGGCTGCACTGCGGTAGGTAGAGGAGTGGTGCACAGGCGGGCAGCTGATGGGCTGCTTTGTTTGTGCATAGACGGCGGTTATTTTTCTCCCATCTGATTCTGGTTGCGTGTTTGGCATCTCCGATTTATTGCGCAAAACATGATGGAAACAAGGAGATGACGGGCAAACACAGAGAAGTCTGGCGATGGTAGCTGACCGAGCTCGTGCCTGCAGATTATCGGCGCTGCCAGTCGCACCTGCCGCAAGCGATCGGGTGCACGACGGCCCGGCACCTCCTTCCTATGTATATTTTTTCGAGAGCTCATTTTCACTGTTGAAATTATGTCGCTAACGGGATTCACATACTGGAAGCATTTCTCAAAAAGGGTCTCGAGAATCGCACAGCAAAGTTGCAAACGCATCGCGATATTAGACACTACCACTAAGCATCGAGAGTCACCAGAAATCCTCTTCGCCCAGATACACCCAGTCTCACGACTAGCTGCTGTGTATTGCCTTTACATCACAGCTTTAAGCCGACTCAATATCCCTGCATCATCTACTCTGGGCTTGATGATGACTCTGGGGTTCGTCACCGGCTCGAGAATGTGAACCGGCATAATCTGGTCGTTTTTCTCAGGAACAGCGATGGTTCCTCCGCCAGGAGCAACGAGATCAACCGTATGGATGATCATGGCGGCAAATAGCAAAATCTCGTTGGTGGCAAAGTCGCGGCCAGGACACAGAGTCTTGCCGCCGCCGAATCCTCGAAACGCTGCTGGATGAAAGCCATCGCTTTTGCCCTTCTCTTTGAGGAATCTGCCAGGGTTAAACTCGTCTACGTCTTGGCCCCAGATGGTGCTCCTAGCATGAATAGCTCCGCCAGATATCTGAACAACGGCACCCTTCTTCAAAAAGTACCGGTCGGCCAGCATCGTGTCCTCTTTGATCAACCGAACAGAGAAATTCTCCGACCCGACGCGCAGACTTTCCCTATAAACGGCAAATAGCGTTTTGCACGTTTCTTTGACTACTCCGATGATTAATGAATCTGGTCCAGAGCGTTGGCTGCTGAGTTCTAGTGCCTGACGAATCTCCTGGCGCACATTGCCAAGGAGTTGCTGATCCGCGAAAATTCTCAATACTACCCAGAAAGTTGTAGTCGTCGCATTTACAATACCAGCAAAAAGGAACGACAAAGCCGGCCGGGCTGTCATATCTATATCCATGCCATATTCCTTCTCGATCCGCGCTCTACCTTTAACAATCAACGACGCTGAGTCCAGATGACCGGCTTCCAAATACTTGCGGAACACCGCCGTTAACCTCTCTCGGCCCTTGTATGCTTTAGGAGCCGTGAGAGATGGCAAGATCCCGATAAGCAGTCCACCAAGGCCGTGGTCGAATGCCCAGAAGTCATGCTCCAAGTCTGGCTCCTCTGAAATAGGATTATTCGGTCCAAAGAGAAACTTTCCTGTGCCCACGGTGACCATATGGCGAATCCAGGCCAAAAGATCGACTGGCTTAGAGACATGGCCAGTATCGTTGGAGGTTTTAATCTCTTGAAGCAACTGGAAGCATAATTCCTGCGCCGCTTCACAGCTTAATGTATTCACATATTCACCAGGCCCAAAGGAAGAATACACCCAATCATGGATGTCGGCAAAGAACCCCCGGGGCTCCCCCGGGGCTCCCCCGGTTCCGGATCCAGATTTTGTCCAATTACACGACACGTTTTCTCATCAAGTCCTAGAACCCGCTTGGTTATCTCCGGCAGCAGAGGTGACATTGATAATGCCTTGGTATTACGCTGAACGCTGGCGGCCAATGACGGCTCCGTAACAACATATATTCGAGATCCTGGGACGGGCAGAGTCAGAATCGGCTCATCAGAGTAAGACAACCTGGGAGATATTAGTACAATGTCTCACAATCTATGCGAATATAGATTTGATTCTAACCCAAGACGCTTGATATAGCGGCCGCCTTGCGTCGCCATGCCCAACAAATGACCTATGAGAGGAACCCATGGCTGAATCACCGTTGGTTCGCTTGGATGCAGCTTTTTCCCCGACGTGTAGCGGAGCACAAAGGCCAGTGTCAACAAGCCAATGGTGATGGTGGTTAAATTTATAGGCCACGCCTCAATATCAAACAGCGCCATCATCCATACCAGCGCCGAGCCGACACTGCAATATGTCCTTTACGAGATGAGAAGATGATGCCTCCAGTTACTTGTAAAGTAACGGCCAAGGAAAAAGAAATAAGGAGAATTCGACGTCTCTCCCAGAATACGAAAACCTGTGAATATCACATATATTCCGCTTCAGATTCACAGTCACAGTCAACGATGGTCAGAGAACGCAGCCGAGACGCAAGGCGGGGTTGCGGTTGCATCCTGCAGGACCGTTACAGAATGGGTATCCCTCGTTGGTCTACCAATGGCCAATGGCGCATTCTTACTACGCAGTGGCCAGGCGGGACGCTTCCTGGCCAATGAATTTTTCTGAGAGCTGACAGAACTCATCTTTCCTGTTGATCCCCCTGTCATCGACAGGTGTACTCCGTACGAGTACTGATGAATGACCCGGGGAGAAGGGCGATATTCCGGAAATGAGGCTCAGTCGGGGGTTTTGCTCAACCATGGCAGACTAACCGCTAAATCGCCGAGACTCGATGGCGCGTCTTCCTCTCTCTCAACAAGTTAGCCGTGGCGTCTGGGAAACATGTCACGCCATGCTGTCAATATTTTCTCTATACGTCGTATCCGCATTCAAGACGGGAATGACTGGTCACTGGGATAAGTGGGGATGGGATGTTCGATTCGATGCCGCCTCGAAGTGGAGGTTAGGCAAGCCCTGAATAGTCATAGTATGGAAAGAAACCCTGGCCTCACCGAAATGTTTCTCCGCCTTCACACTTTGTCTCTCTTTAACTCTTTACCTCTGATTCTCTTATTCTCCCGCCTTAGCTCGTCTTCGGGTGGCGTGCCGGGCGTTGACAGCTTCCCTCGAGTTCTAGAAAAGGCCAGATATCTCGGCATTCCGTGGACAAAGCGCGGCTTGTTGTTGGGGGGAGCATGCCGTTTAGGGACGCCGGCTCTACCCGCGGGACCACTTGTATAAGCCCGCCCAGACCTATCAAACCATGAAGAAGGCCGCCATCACGAGAGCATCTCTGCGGTGAGCGAAGAAAAGAATACCGAACCTCGTCGTTTCGGAAGGGCGAGGCCCATGTGAAACCGCGAAAACGCCAATCCCATGGTTATTCCCGGTTGGCCCCCCCTAGGACCGCAAACGAGAAACAAGGCCTGATTTAGGGCCGAAGCTCAAGATCACTCCACCCCTGGAGAAACTCGGAGCTGAGGCCATACCAGCTCCGCCCCGGGGGCACGGCCAGGCGCCGGGACGGAGGCGGCGTCACGGAGAATCATGTGTGTTCAGGTTGATAAGCAATGGTCGTGTGGACACGTCGGATACTTCCAGATCCGGTGGTGTGAGAAGCTGTTCAACGGCTGCAAAGGGACGTCAGCTGCCCACGACATCATCTACGAGCCGGAAGAGTGCAGCGACTGCCTTCGTCGCAAGACGCTCCCCAAGCCATTTACTGCCAAGTGAGCTATTACTGGAGTAATGTACAGTTCTAGGAGACTTGCTCTCTCTTTCCATACTGTCTCTGAGTCGAGACGCAATTTCAAAGCCAAACAAGTCATCGTGGCCATTGGACTACACAGACGACTCTAGCGATTCAACTGGCGCCCGTTAGGAAAGAGAAGGGAAATCAGTTGAAAATGCCAGCATGAGAAGACCTTGCAGCGAACGATTGTAAATATCAAAGTGAACAAAAACAGCATCTTGGAGCTAGGAAGTGGCAAATGTCTTTTGCTTTATGCAATATGTTTCTTCAGCTTCTGGTTACTAAGATAATAGACATGGCTGTTGCCAATTTAAGCGACGGACAATTTATTTTAATCCAGATAACCATCTCGCAAACCAAGCCATCTGTCTGGTTTTCCTAGTCACAAAGCTGGGGACGGGCCTGGAGCACAATCAAGGCCCGTAGCCTCGGCTCGGGGAAAGGGATGGCAAAGTATTACGACACCACATGTGTTATTCGGTGGTACTTGCCAACAAAACTGGACTCTGGTGACCTGGCTCTGGGCTTTTCCCTTTTCAGGGGTAAACTCGTGGGGGGTAGTTTGCCACTGTCTTTGATATTAAGTCCCGGCGATGGCCTCGTAGGAAAGGGATTTCATATGGAGATTGTGTCAGCCACCTGCAGCCAGTCCAAAGGGGACATTTGGATGGGAACGAAGCAATCTGGACGTGGCAATCAGGGAGTGTAGAGGTAGTTTCAATGTATACTCGCCACATCGCATCTCGAGCGAGTCCAATGCTGGATCTCGCGTAATCTGTATTGTTTGCACAATATTGCGGGGATGATCTTTAGCCGAGACGTTCCCAGACAGCGCGAATGACCCTCTACTACGTCCAAGCCGGGCGATAAGAGAGGCCGCCACATACGCGATTCGCGCGGTTCTCGGTCGTTTGGAGTGGTGTTGTGGAGAGTGACAAGCAACTAATGTCAGTTGTGCCTATTTCTGCAGTCAAAAGGGCAGCACGCCATGCCATGTATCAAACCGCATCGAGACACATTTCCGGTGGGCTTCGCTTGCCCCCCGACCAGTAGCCGTGTGTCCTTTGACGAGATCGTCGATTGCTCTCGGAGATGCCATGGAATGGGACGGGGCATGAAAGCGAACAAAGACAGGAGGCGGCAACGATTCGTGAGACTCCATAGTTGTGTTTATTTCATCAAAGATACAAAGAAGGTGTTGAGCGTTGAATAAAGAAGTTGCTCCCATGGAAATGTCTGAAAGGGCCCGTTTCTT
>MDJU01000616.1:0-19263 GCA_001721665.1 Trichoderma pleuroti
AAGTAAGTTTTAAAGTAATAACTAAAGTTAATTAATTTATATTAATAAAAAAATAAAAATAACTTTAAGTAATATAATTATAAAGTAAGTAAATATAATAAAATTTAGTTTATATTTAATCTTAATACTTTATTAATAATTATTTATTTAAGTTATTTAAAGTAGCATAAAGAATTAAATTTTATATATTTAGTTATTTTTAATAACTTACTTTAAAAAGTTTTATTATACTTAGTAAGTCTATAACCTTAGTGTTAAGGCTTATATACTATAGTATATATATTTAAGTAAGCTAGTAAAACTCTCTCGTAGTTAACTATTTCTTCCGTAGTATTCCCGAAAGGTACATACTTCGGATCAGGTCGTAACAGCATCTTTAAAGGCAGTTTTAATTGCTTCTGGGCTAACGGCTGGCTTTGTGATAATAATATGCTCTTGGGGGCTTTGAATTCCGGTCTGATAGCGCTGCTGGAAGCCTATTTAACGGTCCTTTTTCCTCTTCCTTTTTAAACCTCTCTTCTCTCTTCCTTCCTCTTGTAATCGATTGTGCCGGCGTTCCTGAACCCTGTGATGACGGCGATCTCACTGACGCCGACCTAACTGACGCCGACCTCGCTAACGCCGACCTCCTTGACGCTGACCTCTTTAACGGCTGCGTCATAGAAACTATCTCTTCTACACCTTCCTTGTCTTCCTTATTAGGGAAGCTGGGGTATGTCGGCAAGTCTCCCTCTTCCTTTTCCTTATTAAATGGACTGTGGGTAGTGATATCTTCTTCTAGGCTTCTGCTTCCGCGAGACTGGGCGGCGAAGCCCTTGTCGTCGATAACTTCTAGGATAAAATGACCGGCCGTTGGATCGTTGGAGAAGATCTTATCCTAAGTCTCATATGTAACGCCCTTGCCGATGAGGAGGCCGTTGGCGATGACTCTGCGGCTATAGGGATGATGCCTTTCTATTATTATCGTCTCGTTCTGCTTGCTTATCTTCAGCCTCCCGGTATCGGCGTCATAAGTCGTCCCTGAGCACCCCTCTGCTTCCCTGAATACTCGCCAGAAGTTCTTCATATCTTGGTATTTATTTTCCACCTTTTTAAGTTCCCAGTGACGTTCTGGATGTAGCGTTTGTAGCTGTATTAATAGGTATTTGAAAGTAAGCTGCAGAGATGTTTTTTTTATCGAATTTAACCGCCTTTTGCGCCTTGCTTTGAGTAGCAGACTGAGAAGAGATAGCGTTTGGCTGCTAGACTACCGATTTGACGTCCTCTGAGAGTTGCTTTGCGACAGGTTTTCCGTTATTTGACTCATAGCGACTTGGAATACGGCAGGGCTGCCTTCTATCTCGAAGTACCCGTCATCTTCAGCCTCGCGGGGTAGTCAGTCCATCTCAAAAGCCTTACCAAGGCGGTGAGAGTCAGCCTGATTGATTTGGCCTAGTACTAGTCTGATGACCAGGATCTTGAGGTACAAAGTTCTTCTCTCCACTATTTTTACTAGTCAGAAGTAACTGGCTAATTAGTCGGCCTGGCAAACTAGATGAGTTGGATCAGGGCCCATGTCTCTGATATTCTGACAAAAAGTGGGTCTCAGGCACAGATCCTTCGAATCATCAAAGGCGTTGGAGGAGCTAACCCAAGCCATGACACCGTTCATTGGTTCGTGCTCAAATCAAAACATGGCGTAAGCCCCACCGGAGAGACAAATGGTATCCATCTTCGGCCTTGCAAGAATCTGCCCACAGCCCTCACATCCGGGGAGCCGCGGCCAAGGTAACAGGTACATGCGCGACAGGTAGCGCTGAGCAGGTTTGGTAATCCAGTCTCTAGCAAACTGTGACAACATAGAGGATAATAACTCGTTAGGTAACTAGGTACCTAATGGGCCCATTTTTTATCGCTACACAAACGTATCAAGTGTCGGGTCTCAGGGCCGCCACTACCTGTCCCAGAGGTACCTGTACATCTTCGTACACACCCTACTAGTCCCGGGTAAGGGGTTCGCAATGGAGGTGTCACGACCATTACACTTATAAGGGACAACGGCAGCTTTATGTTGTTCGCATTGACTCTTGGCCGGGTCTACATGGCATCATGGTGTTAGCATTAAGTCTTAAGTCCAAATAGGAATAGGCAAGTCTTGAAGTGCATTGTCAGTGTACAGCCAGGATGCTTCTTGACCCCAACTATGTACAGGTAGCTTTGCCCACCTCAACGTTAAACTACAGTGTGGACTGCAACATTAGTGGACAAGTTCCACTGTATCGAGATGAGAGACACCTTCAGGTACCATACCAGATGTTCAACCTGTGTCTGGCCAGCGGCTGAATCAAGCAGATTTCATAAGCCACCTCTGGGGACGACCGGGATTGCTTATTTATTGCGACACCCGTTATTATAACAGCAACTATTTTATTTATTAGGACGTTATATATGGAACTTAAACTAGGCGCAAAACTCCCGTTAAACAAGTGGTGGGCTACCTAGGACTTATGCTGCAAGTGGTCGACCATGATAAATGTTCAGACGACACCAGCAGGGTTTCGCGGACAGGAGTCATAAGCTGGGGCTATGTGAGCGCACTCCCAAAACCGGGCACACGAGAAACGCCCAAAGTGCATTACTGAGCACTTTGTCGCTTGAATGTAAAGCTTGTGGACTGCAGCAGTCTCTAGAGAGTAGGCTGCTCAAAAACTCATCGTCCAGATACCACCATCTATTCGTTACCTTGTCCAAAACCTTCCTGTATTAGGCACCAGCGCCAAATCACCCTAAAGAAGAAGAAACAAACGAAAAAAAAAGAGAAGACAGTTCAATATAGGCTAGCAAATAAAATAAGGATCAATGCGACAAAGAGTATGAAAAGCATGAATAGCATGAAGAAAATGGAGATAAGGATATAAGCTCTGTATAACATCGACAGGGTTGACGGCAAGCTGATTCAAAAACGGGCAAGGCGATGTGTGTGTTGCGCTAATAGCGGCTGAATTGACTGCAGACACAAGGTCGCTATTGGAAGGTGGAGAGAACGTCCTTGTCTGTCAATCTTGTTAGCAAAGTTCAGTAAGGGCTCGCGATGCCATCTCCTCGCCAGGCTGCCTTAATAAAGGGCCTTACTTTGGGAACAATGTCAGAGATTGACAGCTCTCCTTCATCATATGCATAAAACTTTTCCAACTCTTGGAGATCTTGTTCAGTAACCTGATATTTGCTCAACTGCTTAAAGTAGTTCATCACTGAGTTGGTATTCTCGCGTCCAAAGAGAATAGAAGGCTCAGGTTCTCTTTCTTGGGCAAACTCGTGTCTGAGGCCCAAAATATGGCCAAGTTCATGGGCCAAAATATTGGCCAAGTAATCAGTGTTGGACAGGCTTGGCTCGTATAAGACTAGCTTGCCTCCTGAAGCCCGTGGGAAGAAAGAGATGGCATAAACACCTTCGCTAAAGTCTTCGTAAACGACGGCGAATGTAGCTTTATCGTGGCGCTCAACTTGCTTAAACTGTACACCAATGCCTTTCCACATGGAGATGGCTGTTCTCATTGCAGCCTTTACTAATATCGCTGAGTCCTCTGTCGGGAAGCTCTCGTCGCAGATAACGTAGCTGAGTTCAGAGCCTCTGCGCCAGCGTGATATTTGGCTACCGAAACCAACGCGCACTTCAGCACAGGCGTGCGATTGAGTGGCACACGATTTGTGAAGGAGGTTGAAAGCCTGGGGGGTTGTGGTGGTGTCATCGGGCTTGGTAGCCCAAAAGACACCCTTGGCTTGGTCTTCATCATCATCCAGCTCGAAGCTATTGTCACGGCGGCAGAGCTCTTTATCGTCCATCAATCCGGAGAGCCCGAGAGAGAATCCGTCATCTGAAGTTTCCTTATTCGTTTTGCCATTACCTTCATCACTGTTGCCATCTTCGGCACCAAGTCTTTTGATGCTCGACACGACAGTGGAAGCATCAATATGATCAAGGCTAGGGATTGAGTCACTCATCCCCAGAGGAGGGTATGAATGGTAGGCTTCATTGAGCGGTGCATCGTGTTCATTAGTGTGCGTGCTACAGACTTTGGCAGAAGGCGGTTGAATTGGGGTATCCTCTATAACAGTTACACAAACGGTCAGTTGGGACACCCCCAACAATAAGACAGGCAGGGACCTACCCGTGAGGCAGACAAGGTAAGCCGACATTATTTTCAGCACTCAAAATAGCTTAGAGGCACAGTCGTACAGGTAACAACTATCCTTGGGTTTGTTTGGCCGACAACCAGGCAAGCAGGGCCGTAGGGGGAAATGATGTTGTTGTTGTTGCGGATTGACTATACTTGGAGTCCAGATTTATTTAGACTGCCCAAAACAATAGAGTTAAAGAAGAAGATGCTGGATTGTAGTGTTAATATTCTTTGACAAGTAGGTAGCTAGAACATTGCTCCTCTTGGGGACCCTCATCTTATATCTGGTCTTGTCGGTTATCCTGAGACAAGACACAACAACTCTCATGGTTTCTAAACGCATTAATACAGAGTGGGGACTCCCAAGATTGAATCCACATGTGTAGGTCCTGCGTCCGCTCTGATTGGCAGCGTGCTGTGTCGTTCTGCTGCTGCTGAGCTGATGAATGGCTCTTCTAAAATAGACACTAAAGCAGGATCCCCTGTCTTTTGGGTGATTGAGATGTCACAGCTGAAGGGTAGAGTCGGCTACGGAATGGTAAGACAAGTTGACCATGGGGTACGGAGTAAACATACAATGCCCGAATTTCGTGACGCCCATATCTGCCCGGCGGCTGAATTTTTGACTGCATCACGCCCCAAAGCAGAAATCGCCAGGTAAGGTACAATTGGGATCACTCGTTAATCACAACGCGCTTTGTTACATTGACGACTATTTTTCTTTTATCGGGACATTGTATAAAGAATTTAAACTACACGTAGAATTCCCATTAAGAGAGTACTTTATACCAGCAGTTAACCTACAATCCTATTAAGCACCCAACAACATCTGGCACCGCTCTTGGCTTCAAACATGGACTCTCTAACACACCACCGTCGACCCCCTTGTGCAGCACCTGCATATCCCACTAGGTACGGAATAATATGGCCAACATGAAATCGGCATTTATTGCTCCGACAAATTGACAGCACTATTCTCATTCTATTCTGCGACACCACCCACACATATCTGCTTCTGCCTTTGCTATTCGTCCCTCAACACGCTTCATGGCCTCGTCGTCGTACAACCTCTCGAAGGATTTGTAAAATTCCAATTTCGTGACTTGTCTTTTCTTCGTTCGTCATACGCACCAAGTCTCTCAGCCGTGTCGTGGAGCACTTTTATTCGTCTTTACCCTCTCCAATACCCGCCATACTACAGGTCTCAGCCTTCTTCCATCTGATGAGAACCGACTTGGTAGGGATCCCACTAAGAATGCTGCGATCACCATACACCATATATATACATGTACCTATTATACTCTATATCTTAGGCTTCTTCCATCTAATGAGAATCAACTTTGCATGGATAGCCCTACCCCTCCTCTTCCCTCTTCTAAAAAGAAAAGAGAAGATGAATAAATAAGGGACATGGGATGACATACCAAAAAAAGAAGAAAGTTGGAGTTTCATCTTGTAACCACGAAAACAGTTACTTTAATGTCCCCATGCGTCCATATACATCCTTTCCAAGATGTCGGCTTCAAACTATGCATCCAAAGAGTAAAAGGGAAGATGAAATGATGTAAGAATAGAAAGGAAATATAGCGCTGCCGTATTAAGGACTCCCAAAGCAAATTCGACAAGTTAGTGCTCATGCTATACCCACGACAGCTTATTTAACGCAATATCCAAGAGCTATTGCAGGAGAGACAAGAAATTGATGCTTACCCAGTTTCTTTAGCAAAGTTTAGCAAGCGGTCCAGTTTCTTCGCTATACAATTCGCGCTGCTGCGTTTGCTGATAGTGCCCGGCTTCGGAGAGACATCCAAGATCACCACTGGGTTTTGTTTCTCTCTGGTCGCCAGGGTGTGTGCCCTTTGTGTGACTGTGTTCGCCTTGCTCCGTGCATGGAGGTAAGATGCAGGAACAATAGCATAAATCGCCCCAACATTAGCAATGTCCTAGTGGACGGGGAAATTGGAACGATGGAAGCTACGGAGAATTCTCGTAGTAGGCCGGCGTTTATTGTGGCATGCGGGTGGTATGGCGCTACCGCAAACTTACAGTGCTTCGAAGGCGGCGAGTGCCGTGCTGCCATCACTTACCCGGTAGGAGTCGAAAATACATGTATGAGCTGGTGCACGCGGATCTTGTGAATCTCTAGGTAAATCTTTTAGGCATGCAGAGCCCTAAGAAGGAGCTGAGCAATTGAACGATTCGAAGCTCATAGAACAGTACCTAAGTAAAGTCACCTATATAGTGAGGGGGGTTGTTTTGAGAAAATAATAAATCAGTAACACCAGGGTAAATACTAAAGAAAACCCCACCAGGTTTCTACGTATTTACTCAGATTTACATTTATACCATTTACAAATGAATTTGCATGCGCGTTGAGGCCGTTGTGGACTTTTGATAGAGGCACTCAAGCTGTGAGCGGAAGATGCGGTGCGAGGACCCTGCACTGCGTTAAAGTAGAATGAGGTATTCCTGCAAATTTATTGACATTCAAGTACCATGGCTATTTCGTGGGCCAAAGATGTATAACAGACATGTATTATTAGAGGGAGGCTTAACTTGTATATAAGCAATTTGCCTTGCAATTTGCTTAGGAAAAGGTGCAGGTGTACCTCAGTACTTGTACGGTGACGAGAGCTACTATAATAACGCCTCTATCCGTAATTGCTGTACTTCTTTTACATGTAAAACATTAGCAGGTAATAGAAAGCTCTTATCATTTATAAAATAGCTAAATATGGAATCCCTGTGCTAGTATAGTATGTACCTGCCGCATCTAATGCGCACTTTGCTACAGCACATGTCTGGATGGTGCATTTATATCTGGCTTTTGTTATAAATGTATAAGAAGTTGCATGTCTAGCGAATGCGTCTGGCTGCGGGGTTGTCCCTAATTCTCGTGCCGACTAAAACATCTTCGTCTTGCTTCCTGCTATTATTCATCTCCGGTTCAAGGCCAAAAAGGGGCAGCGTGCGGCCATGAGCCGGCAACAAAGAACAAGGAAGATCGTAGACAAGTCCAGGGCCACCACTATTTGCTTTGCAACCTTCTTCGCCAAAGTGGCTCTCAGCAACGTGGAGGTTTTTGGCTGAGTTTTTTCTGTGGCATCCCTTGATGTACCTCCATGATTAAGACAGAGAGTCATACCCTCCTTTGAAGACTTGCCATTGGTTTCGTGGAGGCGTACGCCATGGTTATTATGCGTGCTACATAGTTTGGCGGGGGGCGGTTGGGTTGGGGTATTCTCTGTAACAGGTACACGGGGGATCAGCCAGGGCACTCCTAGGATAACGTAGGATAGGTACATGTAGACATGGACTTACCTGCAGAGAGGATAGGGTGGGCAGACTTTGGCTTTGTCATCTCCAGCTAGCGAGGCTACAGCTACGTGACTCTGGCAGAGCAACAACTTGGAAGGCAAACGGGGTTGAAGTTCTTGGTAGCTGACTCTACTTCGTGCAGTACAAGGACAACGGTTCCAGATTTTGAAAGAGTGCCTAGGCCGAGAAAGCAAGAGAGAAGGGCTGTATGGCGATGTTTGTTGAGAAGCAGTCAGTGTATTGCTTTGATGCTACTACTTCTTCCTCTTATACCCGCTCTCTATTATCCTTCCTCATCATGTACCAACATAAAGAAAAACTAGACAGATCAGCTCGAGAATCCGCTGTACAGTCATTAATGCTGGCGGTCGACTTGGACCCCTGTGGGGAGGTTCTGGCATTAGCGTTGGCTTGAGATACTGATCCCTGTACAGAGGAACGTACATTAGCTTGTGCTTTAACATCGACTTGAGATACTGTTCCCTGTGATGAGGAACGTACATTAACTTGTGCTCAACCCCTGTGGGAGGTATTGACTTTAGCGTTGGCTTGCTAAGGTAAATACCTCCCCACAGGGGTTGAGTACAAGCTAATGCACGTTCCTCTGTATTACAGGGATGAGTATTTCTTCTAATGCACGTTCTCTGTACAGGATGAGTATTTCATCGATGAAATACTCATCCCTGTACAGAGGAACTCGATGAAATACTCATCCCTGTACAGAGGAACGTGCATTAGCGTTGACTAAAGGCATTGACCTTGAAGGAAACTTGGAGCTGGTGCTGTAACTGGGACCTCTGCCATATGCCTGTGGAGGGGGGCCGGCGTCACATTGGATGTAGCTTCAAATGTCGACGGTGCTCAACCCCTGTGGGGATGTACTGACATTAGCGTACCAACTTCATGAAATTTATGGAGGTCTCTCGTGTCCACGTCTAGAGTAAGCAATGGTCGAATTAGAACTCAAGGTCGACCGTTAATTTATCCTCAAGTGGCCCATATATGCAGGAGAGCTTGGGACTTACAGCATTGAGAGCTTACAGGCTGCTGTCCTACGCCGGGTTACCTTTCGAGTATTACATGACCCGTATGTACAAGATGCTCGGCTCTACGTCTCAGACGTCTGTAAGCACTTTTCGAGTACCCCAATGCCCCGAAGTACTAGAAGTGCATGCAGGTATCAGGTAAGAGGTAAGAGGTACTACCTTGGGTAAGGTACAGATAGGTACCTTTATGTGGCACTTGGCAACTTGAAGTACCGTGCCGGAATTTCATCTCGTGTGTGTCCGATTGCTGAATTTTAGACAAGACTATACCTGAACTCCGAGGATGGTTAGAAAATATGACCATTAACAAGAGGTTTCTGTTTCTTTTATTACCATGGGCACTCAGTGGCTCAGGGCCAACATGGTCTCGCGCGGTACCACCCTTGAATCCGAGCTGGTTGGTCCTGAGAAATACGTGAGCCATGCCGGCTTGGTTTCCGCGGGCTGAACACCAGTAGTAGACAATGTACGTGGAATACGGAGTAAGCGTCGCCAAGGTGCCCCGTAACCCACTGCGGGTCAGCCTTGCTCACATTCATGGATGGAGTCGGGTATCCGTCGTACGAGTACTCGTACAGTAGTGTTCAAGCTCAACTCACAGCGAACATCACTAATGTCGGGTACCAGGGGTGATACAGCCACCGGCGAGGCTTCCGTTGTTATGATTTCTTGCAGTTGGCGCCTGGAGATGCGCATGCCCTCACGTTTCCGCTTCCCCCCTCGGGGTGACCTATCCATGTGTCGGCACTATTCCCATTCTATCCGCGGCGCCGCTCATGCTCTTCTTCGGCTCTCTTGATTCTCTCTTTCCCATACAAGTTCTCAAAGATTTTTTGTTTACATTAGAGATTTCCTTTTGTATCTCGTGGCCTCCTCCTTCGGCATACACGCTAGTCTCAGAGCAGTATTGTTGAGTGTTTACGTTCGTCCTCGTCTTCTCCAACAACCGTGATACTGTTTGACGCAGGACTCTTCTATAGTTTAACTTTCTGCCACAAACTTTGACGGAAATAGCACTTGTTCTTTTTGAAACAAATGGGGAAGAGAGACGAGAAACATCAACGGTAAGCTGGTGCTGCAATGATTCCAATTGATCTAAAGCCATTGGTGACTGACTGATGAACAGATGGCTTAATATGAAATAAACTAAAAAATGAAAAGAGAAGGGAGAAAGGAAAAAAAAAAACAGAGCTAAAATTGTTGGATCATCAAGGCACTGATAGAGTGTAGCCTTGTGAATCCATCCCGGTATGTTGACCCAAAACCCGAAATTCAACTGATAGATCAAAAACATGAAACTGTGACTAGATGTAAAAACGGGAGATGAAACAATCTAAATAGCATAAAGCAAATATACCGCCGTCGTTTTAGCCATTGCAATCTGCTTTTGGACGAGTTAGTACCCATGCTACCTAATGCAGCGACAGCCTAATCCACACAGGATCCAAGAGCTGCGGCGAGATGAACAAGGAACGTGAATCCATGCTCAATAGTTTTTTCAGTCAAAGTCAGTAAGAGAGCCGGCGGTTGAGCTTCTTGGCTTCATAATTGGCGCTGCTGCGTTCGCTGAAAGTGTCCGCCTTGGGAGAGACATCAATCACCGGCATCCCCTTGTACACCGGTTGGTCGTATGCATAAACCTCTTTCAATCCTTGGAGGTCCTTCTTGGTGACTTGAAGCTTGCTGAGGTCCTCGTGGTATTCCATCACCGATTGAGGATCCTCGCTTCCGAAGCAAACAGAAGGGACATCCACTTCTTTTTTGTGAGCAAATTCGTGTCGGAGACCCAGAACGTGGCCAATCTCATGACTCAAGATGTTGGCTAGGTATTTTCCATTGTCCCCAGCGAAAATTCGTGGGTACAAGAGCAATTCGCCAGGTTCCGCCCTTGGGAAGAAGGCGTAGGCAAGATAATCGCTTCTCTGGCGATGCTCATAAACGACGGCAAATGCGGCGGGTTCGTAGCGCTTGACCTCCTTGAAGCTCGCGCCCTCGCCCTTCCATCTGGCAATCGCTGCCTTCATACCATCTTTCGCCGCCGTGGCTGAATCCTTTGAAGGGAAGCTCTCTTCACAAATGAGGTAAGTGAGTTCCGAGCCCTTGCGCCAGCGTAGGATTTGACTGTCCCACCCGACACGCACGGCAGCACATCCGTGTGGTTGTGTAGCACATTTGCGTTTGACACGAGCTGTGGCCGTGTTGGTGACACCAGACTTGGTGCCAGACGAAACGTTTTCAGCCTCATCTCCAACTTCATCTCCAGCTTCATCTCCAGCCTTGTCTTTTTCTCCATCGTCAATCTTCAGTTCTATGTCGTAACGTATCAGGCTTTCACTGTGAGTCGGCACATCAAGCCAAAGCAATGGGAGGGTGTGCCCAATGACGGTGTTACATGCGTTGTTGTCGCCATGATCCATGTTTCCATCATCAGTGCTAAGATCTGTGATGTTGGTCGTATCAGTCAATTCATCGCCGTGATCAACAGCACCAGCCGAAACGCTCATCTCCTCGTCAGAGGATGAGCAGCTGGCTTCACAAGACATCGCGTCATTGTAGTCTTTAACAATGTCATCGTGACTGCCATTAGCCTGGTAATTAACCAAGGCCCATGGCTCAGAGGTATCTCGCATAGTGTCTGTAAATGTATGATTAGCAGAGGTTCAACTGACACGCGCCATCAAACACCATCACGGGTGAAGAGAGGGATACACTCGTCATACCAGCCATTCCCACCATCATGAGACTCATCATTGGAAGCAACTTGGAGGCTCTTGCACTGCTTAGCTGTGACCAATTGAATTGAACCAGGTTGGACTGGATGGAGCAACAGCGTACTGGAGTGAGACGTTGTGTTCTTGTCAGTCGGTCCTTGATCCGTCGGGGCCATAGAACCAAGACAAAATACAATGCGGATGATGGCGTGATAAGAAAAGACCAAGACAATATTGAGGCTGGGGAAACCATTTCGCCTTATTTATTCGTGACTTTTTTTACGTGGAGGTCAGATGGGTTTAACCGTCGAATCCATTATGACTGGTCAGTCTTTCCTGTACCTACCTGCTAGGCATGTAAGATGATGGAATTCCCGATCCTGTTCCTCTAGCCCGGTAGGTTGTTCGGGCGTTGGACATGTCTTCTTCTTAACCAAAGATACTCTCCTGTCCGCTTAGAAACACGCATACTCGCGTGTATACACTGGTAATGGACGATGGATAAAGACATGCAGGAACACGCACCCAGTCGGTGGCTTCGCTTGACGATGCACCGGCGAGCATCCGCGCGAGGATTTGATTGTGAGCTGTCTGCCTGCCATTGGGCGACGATGCGGGCCTCGTCGCTTTGGCATGCCATTTGAGCCGCGATTGATGGTTCGCGGGCACGTTTTTCATACGTGGACGAGCCAATCTCGTGTTTGCTCTGGAACCCCGGCCACACCCTTGGAATACGCCGGTCACTTTGCTTGAACAATGGTCATATTTACCTTCACCGGTCCGTCGCTGGCCATTCCTATCTCGAACTTGCATCTGCATGGGGTAACAGGCACCGCAGCGAACTCGGGCCATGTCACGCCAATCAGTTCCATGACATGTCATCCTATGACGCAAATGCATGCAGAAGCTGAATCCATTGTGCTTTGCATGCGTTTGTTCTCGCGCTCGCGTTTTCTCGGGTAATCTACATGTACCTACCAGGCGTATCTCTTTAGAATGGGACAGAGCCTTGCGAGCCAAAGTGCCGAGTCTACCAGACCTCTTTGTGTATCATGGATGATTTCCCACGGGTGAAAATATGGACCTTTTATGAAATGGAGTAGCCTAGGGAGTATTTTTCTCCGATGGGGAAGATCCATCGTATTCGGGTATCTTGACACTGACACCGGGGAAGTTTTCCTAGCGGGAGATCTACCAAAGGGCCAGCGATCGCTGTCTTAGACAGCAGGGCTTCCCCAGGTGCTAAATCTCGGTATCCATGCAGCCGAGGTTAAAAATGGCAAACATCGGCATCGTCTCTATTTTGGTCCACCAGCCGAACTATAATCTTAGGTATCACAGTCAATAATACATGTTGACGCATCTTCTCCCGCCTCATACTCGTCCATGCACATCAATTGGCTCTCCTCACAATGGGCGGATAAATACCTGTATGTACTCGGTAGCGAACGGGACGGGACGGGAGGGAACGGGAGGCAGCCCTCCATCCAATCAATGGCCGTCTTTGGCCTTTTATTAGGCATCTCTACTGTACTCTCTCCAGACAGACAGCCATCACTCTAGATGACAACGGCGCTAGACCGAGGATGAATGCATGTACATGTAGGCTCTATGGACACGTCACCAAAGGATTTGGTAGTCTCGTTATCAACGTCATTCCGGGGAGAAGTGTGTACCTGTAGTCTTTGCACCGAGAGTACCTCTGCACTTTAGTGTAATACAGCCAATAGGTACATGTACCAAGCATCACAGCAAGAGCGGCGGCGAATGAGTAGCGCTCTCGGTGAAGCCAAGACAAGCATGTGAAATTCCGTCGTCGTTACCGAGGTCCCCGTTCCAATGTCACCGATTACAGTCTTGGTATTAATCTGATCTCCTTTGCACCCTGCTCTGATAACGGGCAGCATAATATCGTAGAAACGCTTCAAAAAATACAATATCTATTAAAATCTGGTTGATTGCCATTTTCTTTTTAGAGTGCCACAAGCAGTGATGATTGTCCACGTGTGTTACCAGGCACAGCAGAAGCAGGACCAGCCCAAGGGCCCATGTAATGTGCACTACGAGATTTTCTACGAATGTTCTCTTTTTCCAGCTAAGCGGTCATTCAAAATGTCATCAATTTAGTCATTACCTAGAAAACTTATCCACAAAGAAGAAGAAATTTGAAATACCCGTCAATCAACAGTCCAATCTTCGCCATCCAGTCGTTTCGCTGTCCAAGTATATGTAACGGTCGTGATTTGGCGCCCAGCGCCACATGGCAATATAACAAAAGAAAAGAAGAGCGTGCCAAGTATAAAGAAAGAAGTAAAGAAACCCCAATTATCGCTACTACCATTAAAAAAATAGGGACTATAAAGAAAAGGACACCGCTTCTCTAGTCCAATAATAACAGAAGGGCAAACTCGTGTCGAGGCTCGAATGACCAACTTCGTGGGTGCACGAGCAATCCACCCAGAGCCGCCGAACCGCTCTAAGAGAGAAGAAAACGGGAGCCAGCCATATACAAAAGAAGGAGCAAGCTGGGGATGAATATCATCAGTATCATATGGAGCATCACGGTTTTAACATTGGACCAATGCAGGAACGGGCAGGCTGGTGGGGGGGTGATCTCAATGGCAGCTGAGGTGACGGAAGATGCTAGGTCGCTGCCCGAAGGTGCGAAAAAGACCTGATCCTGTCAAAAGTCATCAGCGTAATTCGGTGAACAAAGCTGACGATCCGATTTCCTCGGTTCATCGTCTTTGCTACAAGGCCTTACCTCTGGATCAATGTCCCGTATCGACAGCCCCTCATACTCGACCCTATCGTCTTCGTAGAAGCGCTTGAGTTCTTTGAGGTCTTGTTCTTGAACTTGGAAATCTTTCGGATCGTCAAAGTAGTTCATAACTGACTGGGGATTCTCGCTCCCAACAAGAACGGAGGGGTGGTCCCTTCCTTCGTCACGCCTATGGGCAAATTCATGTCGAAGGCCGAGAATATGGCCAAGTTCGTGGGACAGGATACCGACTAGGTGTTCGGCTGCCTGAAGAGTGTGTTCAAAGACGGTCAACTTGCGCAGCGCTTCATTCGGGAAAAAGGCGCTTGCATAGACAGTTGGGTTGCCGTCCTCATAGATGACGGCGAACGTCGCTGGATCGTTGCGGCCAACTTGCTTAAAGGTCGCTCCGATATTCTGCCACTCGTTGGTCGCTACTCTCATGGCTCCTCCTATCGGGAGATGGGGTGGAAACGTCTCTTCGCAGAGGACGTAGGAGAGAACGGAGCCCTTGCGCCAACGTGGTATTTCGCCGCCAAAACCAACACGCACTTCAGCACACCCGTGTGGTTGGGTGAGACATGTACGCTTGGCGTGTGGTGCAGAAGTATTGGTGACACCAGCCTTCAAGTTGGTGACACCAGGCGAAGCATTTTCAGCCTTGTCTCTTTCTTCATCGTCAATCATGAGTTCTCGATCGTAGGGCACCGTAGCTTCGCTGCCAGTCGGCCCGTCGAGCAAACATAGAGGCAGTGGGAGAATGTGCGCAACGGCGGTTTCAGTCGCGTTGCTGTTGCAGCTATCGGTGCTTCTGTCGTCGGCGTCCATGTCTGTGGTGATGCTGGTTGCAACGGTCAATGCATCGCTCTGATCAGTAGTAGTACGAGTCGAGACGCTTTTGCCCTTTGCTGAGGATGAGCGTCGGGCTTCACCAAAGCCCCCGACATTGTAGTCTTTTCCCACATCATTGCTACTGTTGTTTTCATGGCGATAACCCAATGCCCATGGCTCAGATGTATCGCGCATGCCGCCAGACATTTGCTCCATGGTTGATGGAATTGAATTGAATTGAGACGGGTTGACTGATTGGAACAGCAGCAGCAGGATGCTGGATGGAGACGCATCTGTCGGAACCAAAGATGGACGAGATGGCTGCTGTTTTATACGGCACATGTGATGCTACCTTAGGTAATCCCTCCTCAACAACCCCTGAGCGTGATGCCAGCCATGTGCTCAACTCCATTGTCACAGACTTGGTACTAGGTACATGTACCTATTTCGCATGGATTGTTCCTCTGCTGCCGTACCCAAGTTGCACAGGCGCCGAGCACGATCAACTTGTTAGCAGAAGATACTCCACTGACCACCAATATACACTCGTGGATGCAGGTACAGAAAGATAGGTTCCTAGGTATAGCAGCTGAAGTCGCTTCAAAGACGTGCTGAAACGGCGCTACCACCGAGGCACGACTGCTTGCTCGGCCTATTAGAGCAACGGGCCAAACCCCCCAAGTTCCATGCCAAGCTTCATTCTCGCTCCTACGATGCAGCACATGTACATGTACTCGTACCAACTTGCTGAACCCAGAGAGTCACAGCCGTGCTCCAACGACGTGGCATGGCGGGTCCCGCTAGGGAGCCCCGAAGACCGAATGGGCGGCGGTTGAAGGGAGGCCGATTCCCACAGCAGATTCGGAGGAGTGGAGACTGGTCCCTTGTGTTGTGTAAAACATGAGGCTGTGAGCCTACGAGTACATGTACATGTTGCACTGGACTGGGCAATTCCCAAGAGTACATGTACATATATGTATTTAGACTGGGCAATTCTCAAGAGCACACGAGGGCCGCAGAGCACGTGTTATCGCTGCCCTTTTCTCTTCCGCACTTATTCCGCCGCAATTCGTCAGGTCAGGAAGATGCAGCCGGTCCGAAAATGCCAATCTTTTCCCTTTTGACTTCTTTCAACCTGGGGGGGATAGAGCGTTGGTACCTTGATCTAGACATATCTTGGACGACGCATCAATAATCCTATCACGATTCGGACTACTCCCTTATCTATTATTATCTAGTTAGTATCAAGATATCCTAGCACTGCGCCCGCAATAACAACCTTGAAGCTCCAGATCAACTGTTCCTGCATCTCCAGGGGAGCAACAGTGGCAAATGTCAACGCCTAGCTAGCCCCCGTGCCCTAAGATACTTAATGTATTTTAAATGCATCCATGTACCTGAAACCCCACGCCATCGAGCTGCCATTGTTGGTCCAGCTTATAGCCGATATAGTGCGATCCTTGCGATAAGTAATACCAAGGTTACTTACTACCAAGGTACCAATCAGAAGGGATATCATTGCTAGGCATCTACGTGATGAACCAACAAAAACTCCCGTTTTTAACCGCAACCCCCGAATCCAGGCTGGAACCGATTGGCCTCGCCGCGCAGCTGCGTATTGTGTCCAGCCCTACCCTGATGCCGTTGTACGGGAACAAGTACAAGTACTCCGTGCTCTGGTTTGGATCGGCCGTCCCAAGTGCCGACCGGGAAACAGCGGCCACCGACCTCGGTCTTCATGTACGGAGCACAAATAGACCACCCATGGATCTTTTACGACTTTGCCGATAGAGGCCGTGAGCCGCCAACACATGCTTGACACCATCGGTCCAAGGTACATGTACCCTGCGGTTGCCTATTGCTGTTACCGACAATCAAATTAGCCGGAAGACACAGCTAGCTACATAGCCTCACTAATACGAGTACCATGTAATAGTGCTGTTTACATGCACATTGGTGTTTCTCACCAGCCATAAACTCTGCCTTGTAGGTAGGCAAGGCAAAGCAAGTACACGTATCTGAGAAACCTCTTTGGTAACAGACTTGGCGTATCTGAGCCACAGTATCGTCTATGAACCACGTGAAGCCGTTTAAAACGGTCCAGAGTAGATGTAGGGAGGGCCTCAATGTTGACGACGGCGTCGATAATACATAGCGGCCTCACTCACCTACTATCCTAGTACTCACCTTGGCCTGGCAGATTGCAATTGTGCAAGCACGTATAGGTATAGGATCAACATTAACAATCTATAAAACACCCATGCTACCCTAAAAAAAGCGACGAGCTTATCCAAGCTATGATCCACGGTTCTTCCACAATTCGCGTTTCCACCAATTTATCACCAAACCGAAAAGAAAGGGACAGAAAGAAGAGGAAGAGAGAGAGAGAGAAGAAAAGGAAAGGGGGAAGGGGGAATCCATCAACCAGTAGTCCAATCATCGCCGTTATCCGTCTAAGTACCTGTAGTCAAACGCTACATCACCCTAACAGAAAAGAAAAAAAGAGCCAGGCAATTGCAAAAGAAGAAATAAAGTAGCACCCATTATCACCGATACCGTGAAGAGCATAAGGAATGGGAAGACTAGGGTGTCGGCTCTATGCTGCATCGTGGTGCCGACGCCGAACCAATACAAATATGGACAAGTTGGTCCATATTGTTCGTCAACGGCGGTTGAAGCAATAGAAGATACTGGAGGGTTGTTGGAAGACCAAGAAGAAGAAGAAGGGGATGTCTGCCGTCTTATTAGCGCAGGTCAGGAAGCAAATTGGTATCATGATTCATCATCATTATCTTGCCGAAGAACCATACCTCTGGATTGACGTCGAGGATGAATAGTTCCCCATCTTGTACTTTGTCATACGCATAGAAACGTTCTAACTCTTCGAGATCTTGTTTCCTTACTTGGAACCGTTTTGGGTGATCAAAATAGTTCATAATCGAGTCGGCATTCTCGCTCCCAAATAGAGCAGAAGGATATTCTTTCTCTTTCTCATGAGCAAACTCGTGTCGAAGGCCTAGAATATGGCCCACTTCATGAGCCAAGATATTGCTTAAATAACTAGTCTTTTGGAGACTCGGCGGGTATATAATTAATTCGCGCGATGATTCGTTGGGGAAGAAAGAGCAGGCATAGGCGTTTCTATTGCGGTTTTCGTATACAACGGCAAACGTAGCTGGGTCGTTACGTGCGACTTGCCTAAAGCTCACACCAATACCATTCCACATGCCGATTGCCGCTTTCATGGAGTCTTCCACCAAGGACGAGAGAGGGGCAGGGAAGCTCTCAACGCAGACGATATAACTGAGTTCAGAGCCTTTGCGCCAGCGTGGTATTTCACCGTCCCATCCAATGCGTATCTCAGCACACCCGTGTATTTGCGTGGTGCATTTATATTCTGCTGCTGCTGCACGAACGAGGCGAGACTCTCGGCGGACGCACTTTGCTGCTTTGCTGTCAACAGCCTTGACGCCAGGCAAGATATCTCCAACTTGTTCATCATCATTGTCCGTCTTTGGCCCGTCATGAACTGGCAAAGAAGGGATAGAAAGGGCGGATGCAGGTAGGTGAGTCTGTACATGTTTGCAGTTTTGGTCATCAATGTTGCTGCGCCCAACGGTAAGGCTCAAAATGGTCGTCTCGGTAATTGAAGCAGCATCATTAATAGCAGAAGAGGGAATACTCATATCACACCTCGCATACCAGTTATAGACCCTATAGAGCAATCTGGAGAGGGAAAAGCTCTACAGAGCAATCAGGAGAAGGAAAAGCTGAACTGCTACCTCTACCGGAGGAAGAGTTTAAGAAAGGATCAGTTGGCGACCTTGGCGTCATGGCCAATTTCCGAGTGCGAATTCTTCCCGTCGCGGGTACTATGCCGACCATTTTTGGCTTAATAGCAGCAAACCACGTTATTCGAAAGATAACTGGATATCCCATCTCATACGTGCCCGGCAAGGCGAGAGAACGAATGTATGAAGGTATTTTAACACATGTTCAGGGATCGGAGGAGAAGCTCGCTCGAATGTTCGTGCCTGGTACTACAGGTCTCAAGACGCCTCTCACGCTGGGTGGCGTGGCATTTGCAGCTCACTTCAGTGGGCGGTACACCATGGCTATTGATGTCAGCGCTATAACAATTAACTAAAGACCATGGAGTTGTGGCGTAGGAAGTGTTCTCATTTGATGTAGACAAGGGCATACTCGCCATCTGGATATCACTTTCGGCACCAAAGATGAATTGCAGGCTTTCACTTCTGGGGCTGCCACTACGTCGCCTGGTATGGAAGTTGGATTAAGTAGTAGAGATTCGTAATTAGAAGGACCCCGCTTCGGCTCTAGATGTAGAAAGAATACCACGGCTCAAAGCAGGCGGGATACTACCTGCCGTAGAGAATATATATATACGAGTATATACCTAGTATATGTGTATATATATA
>MDJU01000617.1:0-19241 GCA_001721665.1 Trichoderma pleuroti
GCTCTTCTCTTCCTTCTCTCTTCTCACTTCTCTCTCTCTCTTCTCTCTACTTCTCTCTCTCTCTTACTTCTCTCTCTCTCTTACGCTTACTTCTCTCTTTAAGCAATTTGCTTTGCGTTGAGCCCCAATTCGCCCACCATGTCTCAACAATACTCTTACCAGGATGTTGCCGAGCACAACACCAAGAAGGACCTCTTCGTCGTCATCCACGACAAGGTCTACGACTGCTCCAAGTTTGTCGACGAGCACCCGTACGTCTTGCAGTTCCCGATCCCGGCAACCAGTTGTTGGATCCCCCTCTTTTTTTTTTATCCCGGGAGGGGAAACAGTGCCAACGTTGCATGGAAATGTCATCTTTTTTTTTTCTCTTGATTTTTTGCTGACACTAGTTGTCTTAGTGGTGGTGAGGAGGTTCATGCTCGATGTCGCCGGCCAGGATGCCACCGAGGCTTTCGAGGATGTCGGCCACAGCGACGAGGCCCGCGAGTCTCTCGCCACGCTGATCGTCGGCGACCTGAAGCGCCAGGTATGCGCCCCATCAGATCAGCTCTTGTTTGCGACACTCTTCCCTTGTTCACAACTAACGTTCGTCTCCAGCCCGGTGACCCTGTCCCCAAGGCCGTCTCCAACAGCACCCCGCCCGTCAGCGGTTCCAGCACCGGCGGCGGCTTCGGCCTCTACAGCGTTGTTGCCATTGGCGGTCTCATCGCTTACTTCGCCTACCAGTACATCCAGGCCAATGCCGAGCAGACTGCCCAGGCTGCCTAATCGCATCCCATCCACGACAGGGTTTCAACAACGAATATACAATTTAAAAACAAAACAAGAGAAGAAGAAGAAAAAAAAAGGGGGGGGGGGTCATGCCCGGGCTTTCGCTTCAGCGCGCGAGTTGTAAACAGGACAAGAGCTGGGGAGAGGATTTGTGACATGTTACCTTTTTTCAAGCATGCAGTACACGCCGGGGAACGGATCTGGGATATTTTTGATAAGCGTGACAGTATAGAGGCGTGCTGTCAAGAGTTTTTCGGGCACTAGACCATTGGGAGTCATTGTTACAGGAATGAACTAGATGATGCCTTTGACGGAAAATATACAGGGCTAGATATCTACGATAATCAATGTTTTTTTTGGTTGACACGATGCGCTTATCAAAAGCCCACAAGTTAACGTTGGCAACGACGCTCTTTGCACCGGCTGTTCTCATAGGCCCGATCGCAAAGGCAACTCAAGGTACTTTGTCTACTGTATGCCTGGAAGACGCACTGACTTGGTTGTTCAAGTAGACCTGAAATATGGATTCACCCTGGTCTTAGTTTCTGCTTGCGTGGCATTCTCAACAAACGATAAGCCCAATAAGCCCGATAAGCCCCAAAAAAAAGTGAGAGTCAAGCCACACTACCTTGATTGCCTAATGCGCCACACCGTGTCGCATCAGCCTCTTCTTCCCGTCCCCATAGGTACGAACTTACTCTGCATCCGCTTCAACCTCTGCTCATCAACCCTCGTCAACCACCTCCACTCCCTCTCTCTCTTCTCCCCCTCTCTACGATACTGCCGCCGCCGCTAGGTCATTTCCGCCCACCATGTCGTCGTATCTAGAGAAGCAGTCCTCCGTATTCAGAGGCAGCCTCGCCTCGGCCGCGTCCAAGCTGTCCAACCCGTCGAGCCTCAAAGCCACGGCCTCTCTCGCTCCGCCCTCGCCCTCGCCATCCGCCGCCTCAGACAGCAACACGCCGACATCCAAGAGAAAGCGTGATGTCGCTCCGGACGTGCCGTTTTCGCAGCCGCAGCTGACGGGGTACGGTGCCGAGGTCAAGACGCAGATGACGTTTGCGGTGGAGTATCTCAAGAAGAAGGGCGACGCAAAGACCATTACGGACATCATCGACCACCTGAGCCTGAGGAACTCAGCACGGAGGAGCACAAGAAGGAGCTGACGGAGGGGCTGAGGGGGCATCCGCGGGTGGACTGGAAGCCGGATCCGAGCCTGAGCGAGCAGACGTGGAAGACGGGCACGTACAAGCACCGGCCCATCATCCCGGGCGTCAAGGACGCCACGTCGCTGCTGGCCCATCTCCAGCGCAAGACGGATGCCTCGGGGGTGTCGGTTAAGGACCTCAAGGACGGCTGGCCCGACTGCGAGGACACGCTGGCGAAGCTGGAGCACGAGCACAAGGTCCTGGTGGTGCGCACGAAAAAGGACAACTTCCCGCGGTACGTGTGGGCCGACGACGCGTCGCTGCACAACTCTGTCGAGCCCGAGTTCCAGGCCATGTGGCGCCGCGTGCAGCTGCCCAGCCTCGACGACATGCACCGCAAGCTGGTGAGCGTTGGGCAGAAGCCGACGAGCGACGACCCGCGCAAGGCCGTGGCGGCCGCGGCCAAGCCCAAGCAGCAGAAGAAGAGGGCCGGCAAGCGCATCGGCAAGGCCACCAACACGCACATGACGCACCTGCTCAACGACTACAGCGGCATGAGGCGGTGATGCGGAGATGAAGCGAATGCGATGGGAGGGGCACATGTGCAAACTGTACGGGATAACGCACAAGGACATAATCTTTTACGGGGTATTACTGGCGAATTGTTTTTTTTTTCAACATCTTTTTTTTCCTTTTTTTTTTCCCACATCGACTTGATCCGGAGAATGAATGGCCACACACAAAAAAGAGATGACAAAGATTGGTTTTCACTCACAGATTGGTGGGCTGGCAGGAAGGCACTAGAATGGAGTTTTAAGGAGTTTTTTGCATTTGGTGTTTTTTTTTCTTTTCTTTTCTTCTTTTCTCTTTTCTCTTTTCTACTACGAAAGACGAGGCAAAAAATTGATCCCCGACATGAATCGACAGCTTACTACGGGGTAATAGGGCACTACTTTCTATTATGTGTTGTTTCGGCAAGATAGAGACTCGGGCAAGTGCGGACGATGCTTTACAGATTTTGCTGCTGTATTTTTTTTTGGAACGAAATAGGAATTGATTGGCAAATTCCGCGAAACTAACAGAAAAGATGAGCTAATAAAAAAGGAAATGATATAACGTCCCAAGCCGCCGCCCTGGGCATCCAGGGTATTGACCAACTGTGATAGTGCGCCTTCAACACCACTGACCTAATGCTATATTTGATATCGTTCGCAACCAGCACCACCCCAATTCCATTCCAAAACACCATGACAAAGACAAAGTAAAAGAATAAAAGCAACTCCTATATCAAGACCGCCTACCCGGATATGACGCCAGCAAAATGGAAGAAATAAAAACGTCAAAAGGCAAAAGGATACCAGAACCCAGACCGATGCGCACAATCTAAAAAGTTTCGCCAGCCTGCCGAATCTTGTCAAACAGGCTCTCAAAGACCTGGCTCTCCTGGTATCCCCCGACCTTGTACCGCCCCTGGACCATGACGCACGGCACGGCCTCGACGCCGATGACGTCCCTCGCGGCCTCGGCCATGGCATCGACCCTCCGGTCGGCGTCCTCGTCCTCGAGCCCGAGCCTGACGACGGCCTCGGGCATGCCCGCCGCGACGCCGACGCTGACGAGCCAGGCGTCGTCGCTAATGTCGCGGCCGTCCTCAAAGTGGCCCTGGAAGAGCGTCTCGACGACGCGGGCCTGGGCGGCCGGGCCGAGCTCGCGCAGGGCGAGGGCGATGAGGCGGTGGGCGGGGCGGGTGCTGCCGGTGAGGCCGCGGATGGAGAAGGCGATGTCGTACTTTGCGCCGGTGACTTGGATGCGGGAGAGGAAGTTTGGGTAGAGGTTGTTGAGGCGGTCGTAGACGGAGCGCTTCTCGACGTTGTCTAGGCGGGCGTGTGTTAGCGATGACGACGATGATGATGAAGGGGGTGTGGTGAGAAAGGTCGTGATAAGTTGCAGATGATTAGGCCATCCATGCGCATGATTGGTAAGTCGAAGCGCATGGCCATTGGAACAAGAAAGAAAAGGAGAGAAGGACTCACGCCTGGCCATTGTCTGCGCAATGTAATACGGCTTATAGGCCACTTCGAAGCGCACCTCGGGATGCTCCTCGGCGTACCGCTGCATCAGCGCGTCCAGGCTGTGCTTCTCGATGAAGCACCACGGGCACAGCATGTCCACGTAAATCTCCAGCCGGATCAGCCCTCCGGCGCCGCGGCCGGCCGTCGCCGTCGCCGTCTTGTCCTGTCGCATCGCCGCCGTCGGTCTCCGGCCCGACGAGGGCAGAGGCTGGCGCGCGGGCTGGGGCGAGAGGCTGTCGTTGTGGAAGTGGTGACTCGGGCTGGTGGTGTTGTTGCGACGGGACGCCAATGACTGGTGATGCACTCATCTTGGTCGGTTTTTTTTTTTCCTTTTTGGCGGATTTGCCACCGTTTGGGTGAGATGCGGCGGGAAAGTGGGATGGGGTACTCTATGGGATGGAGGGAACGGAAAAAGGATGTCTGTTGCTATGGCTGGATTGATGTCGTGTGAGGGTATTCTATGTTGTTGATGTGTAAAAAGAAGAGAGAAAAGCCAAGACACAAACGCCAAAAGGACTGAGTAATAATGTGGAACAGACGGAAGCAAAGAAAATTAGAAATCCGAAATCGAAAAAAAAAAAGAAGAAGAAAAAAGGTTATTGTTGCCTCTTTTAGTCCGCACGAGCTGCGGATTGGATGGGATGGGATTTCAAGCTTCTCAACGATTCCAGTCCCCCAAAAAGGTGACGCTACCCGCCTGCAGCCTCGGCTCTCGCCGCTGGTTTCGCGTCTTTTTTTTCTTAGTCAGACCTTGGTTCTTTTTTCCGGGGTCTCCTAAGCCTATGTTCCTTTTGAATCCCTCGGACGGGAAGGATTTCCAATCGTCTGTAATGGAGCAGAGAATAACAGGCAAGGATGAAAAAAAAGAAGAAAGTGGACTTTGGACCAAATGCACGGAGTTTGTAGTGCAGACTAGGGGGGGGGATCCTTTTTGGTGTGCTAAATCGGCGACGACTGTTTTCGTCACCAGATCTTCCCAGAGGGGAGGAAGAAGCAGAAGCAGAAGAAGAAGAGCAGCGACGGATTAGACGGATTAGACGATGAACATGTGTATGTTTGTGTGTGTGTGCGCTGAAAATGCAGTGGGAAGAAGGGGAAAAAAAAAAGAGAGAAAGGGCGTCAAGAAATAGGAATCCACTCGACTTGCTTTCCCCATCCCATCTCATTCCATCCCATTTCCCTTGATTTTTCGTCTCTTCTTTCTGGCTCCTCTTTCGGTCGAGCTGAGTCGGAATATTGATTTGATGACATTTTCTTCATCCCACGCAAATCTCTCCGGCCCCGGCGGGTTAACGCCGCTAAAAAAAAAGGGATACAGCGCTCAAGGCCAGTAAATAGCTGCTGTTCTTCAGCGCGCGCGGGCACTATGACTCTTTTGCTCCGCACTATACACATTACCTACTGCAAAGGGGAGTTTGGATTACCTCGTGTTGCCTCTTACGGATATGCATCTACATTCTCTCTACAGCGTATCCTTCATTGAAATGCAAGCATCAATATGAAGTTTAAGACAAGACGTAAACGCACACACGTCACATGGAAAACACATGGGAAACAGGGGTCTTCCATCTGCAGGGCGAGCGAAGCAAACACAAAAATTACCTGATGGAGCCTCGCGGACTTTTTGGCATCACGCACTGAATGAATAGTAATATGAAAATCATGGCGATTACTGATCGGATCGCCCCCCATTGTCCTGATTGGTGCTAGGCAAAAAGGGCCTGGGACTCGAGATTGCAGAATGGAAAAGCGATATGTTCCTTTCTGGCTGTAGAAAGCGAATCTCGAGATGCCTTGGTCAACCCGGCGACGAGTAGGTAAGCTTCTCCGGGTTATGTGTTGCTAGTTTTCGTGATGGAACGGGAGGAGGTAAGCAATAGTAATCTTTTCTGTTCGAATTTTGAATTTGTGATGCCGAGGGACAATGTTGTGCATTGCATTACCTCCAGATTTGAGCAAACATCTACTCAATCCGCCAGAGGCAAAGGACTGTCACGAGATATCATGACTCCAAGAACGAGACGAAACAAGCACCCGTTGCCAGTGCCAAAGCTTACTTGTGTATCCGCCAGCTTACAGTAATCATTTCCGTCTCGGATAAACCTCTGTAATCCTCTCCAATCCAAACAAGAATCCACGACTCGATAAACATGTGTAATTACTCAAGCAACTACACAATCTCCCCGGATTTCCCCATTGGCAGCTACTCCTCCAACAACGCACAAGCATCTCCGTCATTTCATCTTTGCCCAGCTGCCCGGAACTCGGTCGCCCCCATGTCAGTCTCAGTGTCAGCTCTTCCGTCGTGTCACTCACTAGGCCGGAAGCAATCCTTGCCGGCTCTTTATACTAGGCACAAACTCCCCCGTCTCATCATCCAATATGCTCTTACACCACTCAAGATGCTCTTGCACCACTTTACACGTCTACGGTATAACAAGCAGAGCAAGCAAGCGTCCCTTCATCTTGGGTACAATAAATTAGAAGCAGATATCACCTTAAAAAACATGAGCCAGTAAACTCACTCCAATACCCTCCATGCTCTCTCCCCTTGAACCTGATTACAAAATCCCAAACCCAACCATCGCCACAGCACGTGCACCCATCCCAATCTAGAAAACAACTTCTTCTTCTCATCTCTTTTCTCTTACAAACCCGTCTTCACTTCGTGTCAGCAGTCCAAATCCGCACCATCCCACTTGCCTCCCAGCATCATCCCCTGCGCAACAGATTGGCTCTTTTGTTGCCGCCCAAACGCGGCTCGACGACACGACTAATAAATTATGACGTCGCGGCCCTTTCCCAACCCTCTCTCGTGCCGCCCCTCCGCTCTGCTCTGCTTCTCTCTTTTACACGTCACATCGACTCACTTTGGTTCCTTTCCCTCAGCACACGTCACATTTGCAACGGCTGGCTAGTCGGGCATCACAAGCTTCAAGTGTACCTTGATCACCAAAAAAAAAGAGTTTAGGAGAAGCAGGTCACGTCTCGTGCACAATTGGTCACTGCGTATCCCGTAATGTATATCCGTACAATTTCTCGCGAAGAGGTGCTCTTTTGAGCGCCCTTGTCTAAATAATGTGCCGACAGCCAAGGAAAATGCGTCATCGAAGAGAGGTGGACAGCTCTCCCGCCGTCTATATTCTTGTTCCGTTTCCCAGCCCATCTTGTATGCCACCCAGAAAAAAAAAAGAGAAGACGAGCAAGCAAACACACTTGGTGTCCTTCCACCCCTCCGTATAAACTCCAGTCTTTCCTCCCCTGCCGCCCTGCGCGTCGTGTCAAATGGAAAACGCTCAGTCCATGGTCGTCAAGATTCCGGTCCGCCAGTCTATCGCCCAAAGTCTATATGAAGAGAATAACAGAAAATAGAAAAAAAGGAAATGCGAGGAGAGAGAGAGAGAGAGAGAGAGAGAGAGACAAGGCAGCCAAGGCCCAGAGTCAGCCCTAGTGCATACAGATGGCCACCCTCTGTGTGCTGCCAAGCCGGCAAAAAAAAATAGTCGTGTACGTGGTTGATGTCAAGTTAGGAAAGTGATTTACAGCAATGTGCGTGTCAATGTCAAAGTCATCATAGGAACGAGCCATCAGGCAGCAAGCACTCGGCTTTGATCAATGGCATCTGGTCCCACTAAGCCATGTGTACCAGACCAGGCTCTGTGCTTTGCGGCCGTCGCATCTGCTGCGGTGCGCCGTAGTACATCTGACTCATCGAGGGATTGGGTGGGTAACCATCGGGGTCGGGGTAGACGTAGCTGCCCCCGTGGTGGGATGGCGAGTGGGTTTGAGGAGATTGCCAGCCAACCTGGCTCATGTGAGGACTGCCACCTGCGCTTCCGGCTCCTGCCGGGTGCTGCTCCAAGTTGGGCTCCAGAGTGGGAGGGGGGCCGTAGCCGGTAGGGTGCGAGGTTGGTCGAATCCCGGTGTTGTAGCTGGCGGCCGATGTTGTCGAAGTAGGGCTGCCCACACGGAGGTGGGGAGGCAGCGTGCCGCTCTGTGTCATGTACTGGAAGTCGGCGTGTCGGTTGAGGCCGTTGGATCCCGAGAGGTCCAGGGCAGGAGACATCATGGTGTGATGGCTGGGTGACGGGGTCGTCAGGGGAGAGCCGTGGTTGGACATGTGGTCGCCGTCGGAGCGAGCCTGGCTTCCGTTCTTGGCCCTTGAGGCTGCGAGCGCCGCCGCAGTGGCCGCCGCAGCCTCTTCGATGGTGCCCGTGTGGTGGTTCTGATGCCGTGTAAGAGTGGTTCGCCTCGTAAATGTCTTTTGGCAGTCGGCATAAGGGCACTTGTAAGGGCGCTTTCCTGAATGCGTTCTTCGATGCCGAGCCAGAGAGCTGCTGTCACTGAATGGCTGCAATATCACGAATTAGCGGGGTTTCCTTTCTCTCTTGAAAGAGCAGAGAGCTCAACGCTGATATGTAGCTTACCTTGGCGCAAGTCTCACAGTGATGGGGCTTCTCGCCGGTGTGGACTCGTTGGTGAACGGTCAGGGCAGATCTTTGGATGAACTGCTTGTTGCACTTGGGGTAGTCGCAGACATGAGGCCTGACACCCGTGTGGATACGCTCTATGAACGAACATGTTAGCGGTCGTCTCTTTTGACTTCTCAGTCTCAACAGCGGCCGGACTCACCATGACGGGCAAGGTCGCTTCTTCTGGCAAAGCCCTTGCCACAGGTGCTGCAGGGGTAGGCCTTGACAGGAGCGGCGGGGGACTGCTGCTGCTGCGGTGGCTGCTGCTGCTGAATGTGATGCATGGCCATGCTGGGCACGCCGCCCATGCCAGACATATCGGCGAAGCCACCCATTTGCATCGCATGCATCTGCATGGGGGTTTGCATGGCCGTTGGCGAAGGATAGGCGCGAGACAGGCTGTGGGCGGAGTAGGAGGAATGCTCAGACATGTGAGGAGAGGCTGATCGGTCCATCGTAGGCTCATGTTTCACGAGGCCAAGGTGATGCTGGTGGTGATGGTGGTCGGACATGCCCCCGAGGCCGTGAGTCATGGCGCCGCCCTTGTTGTTCAGCATGTTGGTGATGTCCATCACCTCGGGCGACGCTGAAGACATGACCGTATTCGGCCTTGCGGACGAAGAGAGGGTATGGGGTAACATGGTATGGCAAAGTGCCAGCCGGCGATCTATGAGAGCCAGATTGCAATGCTATTGGGTTTCAGTCAGCCATGAGCCCAGTGCCAAGGATCTGCGCATACAATAGACCATTGGGGGGGGGGGGGTATCGTCATTCCAAGGAAGTCAATCAGGTGCCAAGCCATCAAGTCGTCCGCCAGCGGTTTGAAGCCATCGCGGAGACTTTTTTTTCTTACCGCCCAGTCGGCTTGGGTAGCAGTTGAAGGTTCCCCAGAGCTTGGGCCACCCACCAACAGCACCGGCCGACATTTGACCCATTCCTGGAAAGATGACCCGGAAAATCGACAGTGTTTGGACGTACCTTTTGAGATGTAATAAGACGTAGAAAACGTCAGGGCCGTCGTCCTTTGAGTTCTTCGCGCCACCGCCGTTGTCGGGCCGTCGCTGCCAAGTTGGAATCGCGGAAACAAACGTATATGTCCAGTACCACGAGTCGTATCTTGGCGCACTCCACCCGCTTCTGCGAATCGATGCTGGAGCTCGGAATATAGCAATCGAAAGAGGAAAAGTGCAGTGTTGCAATAAACTCGAACGTGTGTTGCCACCGCGGGGCAGTGTCGCAGGATATTTGTATGCAGGCGCGGGCAAGCGAGAGGACAATATAAGGGCAGGGCGACTCGTCACGAGAGAGAGAGAGCGCAAGCTGGTCGAATACTGGGCGAGGTAGAGACGAAATCCGGCAACGCTTGTTCAAGTCGTAAGGAGATGTCGCATGCGGGACGGAAAGCCCGACGTGTGTTCGCAGAGGAGATTCGACACCCAAGATGCCAATCAAGTGGAGGAGGAAAAGGAGCCCGTCTGGCCACGAGGATTCAGAGCAGTCGAGTCAGCGTGCAGAGCGGAAAGCAACAAGCTGCTAGCGAGAGAGACTGATCATAAGCCGGACCGGGGCGTCAATATGCAACGGGCGCTGTGTCGAGGGATGCTGCCGGGTGGTCAAGGCTGGGTCCTGTTCGGTCAGCCGCGTTGCGGGAGGGTGGGCTGATTGTCAAGGCTAAAGTAAAGGAGGGATGGCGAAGAGCAAGAGGAGAGAGAGAAGGGGAAGAAGAAAAAGAAGGGGACAAGAAAAGAAGAAAGAGGCGTGAAGCAGAAACGGTGCAACGAACGGCCTGTGGGTTGAGGTGGGAAAAAAAAAGGGTGGGAAAATGGATGCAAAGTCGGTGCCAAAATGCGGTCGTCCAAAGCAAGTGCTTCTGGAACTGGCGAACGACGTAACTTTTTTTAGGGGCCCAAGCCTTTATGACAGGCTTGCTGGCCGGGTGCAGGGCAGAGTGCAGGGGTGGGCCTGTCGAGAAAAGATGGAACAAAAAATCTCCTGGACCGGCTCACCCTTGCGCCGCGCCAGCGACCCAAGCAAGCAAACAGGGGTGTGCATGTATGGATGGATGGATTCGGAGCGTTGATGTCTTGAGAAATGCAGCAAGTGCTGCTGCGAGGATGGATGACTGTCGACCGACTTACTGCGCAATGGCTTGGCTTGGCTTGGCTTGGCCTGGCCTGGCTTGGATATGATGCGATGTGCTCTGTGCTCCGTGTTGTCTGCGCTGTCTGCGGTTTGCTACCAAACGCATGAGAACACGTGAAGTCGAGGCGAGCTCTGTGCGTTGCCCTCTCTGGAATGCAAGCTGCTTGGTGTTTCGACGTCGAGTAAGGCTGGGGGGGGGGGGCTACCAGTACCAAGGAGGAGGCCCGTCTCTGGAACGCCGACGGAGGGATGAAACCGAGAGGTGGACGTTTTGATCGCAAAAGGGTCCCGGGCTCAGACCCAAGGAGCAAAGCCGGCTGCAGTCTAATATAACCAGGCGGGCAGCACGCAAACTCTATTGCTCCCAGCTGGACCAGTATGTAGGTTTGGGCAGAAGGGGGGGAGAGAAGGAGGGAGGGGGCGTGTGAGGAGAAACCCGTTGCTCTGGCGTTTGCGAAAGGAGTTGGTTCAGAATACGTGCGGCATCTCGATCATGAGAGCTTTGTCGAGAGGTGAGAAGAGGAAGAGGAAGCGGGTTGGTGCTCGGGTGAAGAGCAGCTGGCGTCGTTGCTAGCGGTCCGAGTACCCTTTTGGTTCGGGCAGGTAGCAGTACCTCTGGCTACGCGCCGGTTGGGGACCGATGTTCCGTACCCAGTACGACAAGTACCGCTCGGGGGACCTGGGCAGGACGCAAAAGTCTCACTCCACAGTGTCCCGATGGACAAAGAAAGATTCATTGCGGTGGAGCGCTGCCAGGCTCTGCTAGCGCAGCCTGGCCCAGCGCTAAAGCCACTACGGGGCAGGGATGCAGTTGAGTTGATGCCTTTTTGGGGCATTTGGGGTTTCGCAGCAGCCAGTCCTCCAGTGGCGGCTACATGCGGTGTGAAGAGGATGACGGGTAGCAGTGGTATCGAGGAGTGTAGTAGGTATGGATGCCAAAAGGGATGAATCAATTGATTGATTGACGCTCGCCTCGCCTTGGGTTGTGAACCATGGGTGCGTGCACACACACACACACACACGCCGGCCCCTGGATGCATACTGATACCACCTGTTGCATGAACAATGGCGTCCCAAGAGACGGAGAGAAGCAACGCACACGTGCAAGTCCTTGTGGAAGCATCTACACACTGCCAGTATACCTGGCCGGCTGCAAGGTAATGCCTGGCACCAGGTGGTATTTTGATCCTAGCGGCAGTGCTTCCATCGTCCACGGCAGAGCCGCTAGAGGGCCCTGGCTGGCTGACACAAGCATGCCAGATTCACGGTGAGGTAATCCGTGGCATGGCATGGCATGGCGAGAGAGAGCGGGTGGACATGCAGGGCATCATCTCAGACACGGAACGTGGGCGTTTGATTCGAAACGTCTCCGGCTGCTCGAAATTACATGGAAACGGCAAACGGCCAGATGGGCCCTCGTCTTGTATAGACGGGAGTCATTTCACACAAGATGGAAAATGCAAGCGCCTTGCGCTCTGCCCGTCTGCTCTCCTCCCCGGCGGCCACTAATGAGGGCTGGGCTGGCAGTCATCTTATGTGATGGATTAGCATCTTGGTGCCACATCCGCAACCCACCAGGCACGGCGTTTCCGGTCGTTGCTTGGGGTCCGCTGGGGCATGCTGACCGGTGAGAAATTCCATTTCCCTATTCTAGGTATCGATAATACCTGTGCCTACTCATCAGCATGTAACATTGCATGGCAAACACTTTGAGGTTTCGTTTTGTTTCGTGCTTGACGTTTCATGCAGTTTTTCACACGAGCACATGTCGATGCGTTTCGCCCGCCGGAGCAGCTCGCGATGCGCACCCGCAGCCACCGCCAGACGTGCCATGTTGGACCCCTTCCAAACGGGATTGGATCCCCAACAACTATTACCAGGGATTGGCGTGTGCGTTGTACATCCATACCTGTACTTTTCAGATACTATTCCCCGGCCGAGCATCATCAGGCCCTGCAAGAGCCGAGCGTCCTGGGGGGGGGGGGGCGTGGCCATGGGCTATTTCTCGCCACCTTTCTAGACAGTGGGCGGCGGCACGGAAGAATAGTAGGTCAAGCTTATGTCGATGGTCCAATCTTTCCAGTAGAGGTACGGAGTACTCGTAGCTATACTTGCGGTCAGCATCAAAACATCAACGGCGTCTCTCTCCCTTTGGTGCGTTTTCCCCCATCATCGCAAGTACCAGTGACAGAGCCACCCCCTTTGGTAGGGAGGAGACGGCATGGCCCAGCCAGCCAGTCGTGAAGCCGCTTGGCCTCGCGGTGTTGGACACAAGGCACAAGATGCGGCGAATATGCATGTGCAGTGCAGGCGCATGGAGTAGGTACCAAGGTATTGATTGTAATGCACTGCACTGCGCATGCAGCAACTTCATTTCCCTCAAACGTGCATGGCGGGCGATCAGTAGCGCAGCCCAAAGGGCCTCGGCCGATTGGCAAAAGTCGGGCAGCCAATAGAGACACATGCTAGACGACGCCTCTTGCGACCCAATGAACCCATGTGCTCTTTTTTTATCTCTCAGGCATGCAATTGTCACTAGGCTGGCCGGGTCCAACAATAGAGATGGCAAATGATGTAATTCAGATTGACGCCTGTTAGCCGCGATGATGATGGAAATAAGAGGTGGTACGTGCTACACGTCAACGCCAGCGTAGAGTTAGTACAAACTACCTACCTAATAGTGCCTAGGTATACATAGTACCAACTTGTACTTTGTGCGTTTTAATGGGCCATCTGAAACAAGTCGGGCTGCAAGGTAATCAGGTCAATCCATCGACCATTCATCGCTAGGTTAGTAAGGAATACCGTGGTAGCGTAGAGACTAGCAAAAGAATCGGAACAGAAACTGCTCCAGTGCTAGCACGAGCGGCCAAGGCCAAGGGGGAAAGCAGCAGATGCAATGCTACGGGGACGGCTGTGCCACGAGCATCCAAGTGCTCCATCGCCGTACTCGTATGCACACATTGGATATAGTAATAGAATGGATTCTATTAATCATGCGGATCGGTCATGCTACTGCTGCCGGACAGAGGCGCAGCACCACTGCGCGACGCACCTCAGGTACCGGCGGCGTAGGGGCCGGGCTAATGGCGCCACGTTATTTCGAGGGAGCGGGAAACGGGCCACTTGCATTGTCGCGACGGCCTCATCTCGCAGCTTGGGGGGATTCGGCCTGGGATTCCGCAGGTCACTGCCCACGGATCCTCCCTCTCCCTCGTGCTCACGCGACGCAGATGCAGATGCAGATGCAGAGCAGAGCAGAGCGCACCACACGCTACGGCCAGGCGCACGTTTCATCTGTGCCCGCCATGGCGGTTAGCATATGGAATCGATCACATCTCTCATCCTAAATGAGATAAGATGGAGCGGCCCGCGCGTGCGAGTAATTGCGTGGGCACTGTGCGATATACAAGCTCAGCTCCCGGATCGCCAGGACAGGATACTTGGGGGACCCAGAACGTCCCGCTCGGGGGGGTGACGGTGACCACGCTGGCATCTCGCCACCACAGGGACAAAGAGGTATTCCGTAAACAGGCTGCATGTGGGCGGTCGTATGCACTCACCTCGCATGTGCGTTGCATGTATGGTATGGTAAGCCGTCCGCCAAATCGACCGGTGGCCATGGCTAGCCGTCTCTAGTGCCCCCCCGTCAGTCGTTCGAGTTTCTGGCAGCAAACATTTCATCTGCAGACGACGGACTGACTGTTGGGCACCCACCGCCGTGACAATGGCGACAGGAGAAACGGGTCACGCCTCCAGGCAGCGATGAGACGGCCAGAGAATGACCGCGCTCTCCCGCAAGGCTTGCATGACACTCCACCTCTGCCCACCGTCATTAGCTCCAGCCAACGGCTCGAGAAACACACAAACGTCGTTTCCTGGCCCTCCTCTCCGTTGTCGCCGTTGCGAGAGCCAGGGGTGCCGCCTCGGTTTCCCAGTCTGTGCATCTGGTTGGCTGCGTGGAGAGGCCGATGGCCAATGCATCCTGGCGGAAATTGCTCTAGCCATACGTGGCAGGATTCTGGAATTTCTCTCGGCTCTCTCCTCGAGGCGGCTCCACCCTCCTGGATCGATCCCTGTCGCCCTGCCTTGTCACCGGCGATGAGGGATGATGCCAAGTGCGACAAGGCTCTGCCCAGCCCCATGCATCTCCCTACCTCGCTCCAGCTTTGCCAGCCCCGCCAGGCCGCTAGCTGCGCACAAGGACGGAGGGCGAGCATGCACAAACGGACAGCATGGCATAAGGAATCCTTCTCGAGGCGTTCCAGAAGCTTGCGCCCCGGCCAGGCCAGGCCTCCACCAATGAACCGGCCATCGTATGGCTGACCGGCCCTAGTCCGAGCGATGCAGTAACGTGTAATTGTCTGTCCCTCCACCCCCTCGCTGTCAGTGCCGGCCAGTATGATCACCATGATCGGCTGCTGGCTTCCGTGATCCGTCGTAGAGCAGTTGCTGGGTAGTCCCCAGCGCCAGTCGGCCAGCCACGCATTGGCTCCCATCCTCTCCCAGGCAAGACTTGTCCCGTCGGCGCTCTGCGAACAAAACAGGTCAGCACTCGCATCGCATCGCATCGCATCGCACCGCATCGCATCGAAATCAAACCCAGTTTCTGCAATGCCAAAAGTGTGTAAAAATAAAACAAAATAGCGAATGATGCAATGAGGGATGATCCTCCCTACTCGAAATGCGCGCCCATAATGAAGGGGCTCAGGTGGTGGATCGGGACAAAAGTAGCCCAGAGCACAGCAATTCAGCTGGCTGCCCACTCACCTCACTGCCCACCCCTCCTCACCAAAACAAGTCGTGGGGAAAAAAAAAAGGCCGGCCATCTACCTATTGCTGACAATTGCCCGGCCAAGGTCACCTGCACGACGCGTGACCAACAGAGCCGCAGAGCCGCAGAGCCGTTCCTTTGCCAGTCGGAACAACTCGAGGCTTCAATTCAGTCCATCCATGATGTCTGTTGAAACTCGATCCACCAATCAACGCGGCCTGTCCGGGTGCGCACAAACCAGAGATTTGCGTTTAACTGTGCTCGTGCATCCTGTACCGTACTGTACTGTACTGTACTGTACTGTACCATACCATACCATAGGTACATGTACTCGTACACACCCCCCCTTCTCCAACACTCGTGGCATGGATCGCGATATCTGATGAGCCTTGCAGCCAAGAGACGCATGGCGCGCTCAAAGTGGCTGGTGGCATGCAAGGAATCCGTCGCACCACGGCGGTTTAATCTTGAAACCACGCAGGTGAAACAAACGACCGACCATCACGCCCACCCCCCGTCACCACCGGCCAGGGGCCGGGATATGATATTAAGTGCTGCGACAGCTGATCTACATGTACGCAAAGCTTCAACGGGCAAGTTAATATTAGCATCATCACGTTTGGATGGGCCGCGGCCCGATGAATTTCGAGCCTCGTTTCTCGTTTCCCTCGCAAGGCAAACAACCAAGAGGGTCGATATTCCCACATGCCGAGTTTCCAAAACCAGCGCCACCAACAGGCCTCCCTCTCTCCCCGTGGAGCTCGGTCGACGAGCAAGCGTCCGTTGGCACCAGTTGCTTGTTTATTGGGGGGGGACCGGCCATCCAACACCCAATGTGAATACGCTGACCTCGGGTGTCGTCTCAAGACAAGGCGCAGATGAAATTCCGTTTGTCTTCTGGCCGCGGCCTCGCATCTCTCCAGCGTCTTGCTGCTACTGTCGCTACTCTCTGGCTTAATATCTGCTAATTTCACTAGCCACTCCCTTTTTGAATTGCGTCCTACATAGGGCTAAACGGTTGGCCAGCAGCCTGGATATTACCTTTGCGGTGCATGGGCACTTATTTAGCGCAGAGCATTCTCGCCGCAAGCTGGGGCAACGGATCAGGACGGTGTCTAACAATGGCTTAGGCCTGGTTCGGAGGCCAGTTGTTACTATTGTCAACTGGGTCCCGAATATGGACGACGGATGACGGAGTACTCCGTTCTTTCGGCGACTTCACACGAAAGAGCAATGCAAACGGATCCTCACCACCTACTCTTTCGGAAGGCTGGCTTGATCGCTTAATGAAACTAGGAGCGCCCAATGAAAGCCTGCAAGAATGACCACGCCCAATGGGAAGAGAGATCGACGCATTGTCTACTTGTTTACGAGACGCCTCAATTCCCTCTGCATCCAGCATCCAGCGGCCTGGAACCCAAAAAATGAAGTGCTGACTACATTCCTATCCTTGCATCCTACCTACACCGGGCTTATTCTGACCAACAAAGGAAAGCCAGCTATGAGTGCCGGCAACTCCGTGCACCCCCACGCTTGGGAAAACGTCAGAAAGGGGACATCCGATGCCGACTTTGGTGAGGAGCACACGACACTATGTGGCAGCTTCAGACGCCTTGTTCACCGGCAACGGTTGTGTTTCACAGCGCCTCATCTGGCACCTGAATTTCGGTATTGGGAGGAGGTATCAGCGTCTTGAAGATTGCCACGAGATGATGGCAATTGCTTGATCCTTTCCCTGTCCTGAGCTCCCTTCTCCCGTCCGGGGGAGGCAGCGGCCAAAGCCGTCGTCACCTCGTGGTGGTATCGAACGTGCGTAATTATCCGGTACTAGGTGACATAACCCATACTCTCTTCTACCAGGTGCTTGTCCATTCTTGGCATTGAGGAGTCAACTACGGAGTAGAGCCGTTTGCCATTCCGATGGCCTCGACATGACAGGCCCGTACATGCATTGTGAATGCATGATGGAAGGGGGCCTCGATACTCTCGACAGTCCCCACGACTATTGGCACGATTTAATTGTTTGCTATTGTGGCATTTTCACTCAATGCATCTCTGGTGCCATTTGGCTGTGGAGGCGAGATGTGACGGGTGCCTAGGACCGTTTTTTTCACGTCAACTGATCTGAATGTTCCGGCAACATCCGCACCGACACTCATCCGTCGTCCCTACCAAGTACTCGTACGGGATCCCCCCCCTATGCGTTGACTTACACGCGCCGATCTGGCCCAACTTGCGGCAGAAGTGGCATTTTCCAAAAATAAAGCATTGATCCGGCATCGCTAGCGCCTTGTCTCGGACAGCAAATCGTTTGTTTTTTTTCCCCTTGGCTATTGCTGACCGTTTTCCGGTCCGTCGAGTCCCAGTCCCCCCCCCCCAATGGATCGGCCGACCTAAACGCCGGAATGCCACACCCCCAGGAGCTTTTTAGACCGCCCATTGAGGAATGTTGTCTAGCAGGCAAGGAAGAAAACGGTCAAGACGCACGCACGTACGCCCGCGCAAACGAGAGGCAAAAGGTTTCCGTGCAAAGTCTCCGAAAAACACCGGCTCTTGGTGGTTGGCCCTGGGGGGGGGGGTGTATGGGCGTTGGGACCGTGCTTGTTTTCGGCATTGTTGTCTGGCAAATGAGGAGGCGGCATGCACCTTGAGGGTCTGATCTTGTTTTCTCTTTTACTCTCTCTTTGTTATTCTCTGTGTTATGTGGGGGGAGGGTGTGAGTGGAAGATGCTTTATTCTGTGATCTGAGACATATTCCAGTCTCTCGGTATTGTGACGGTCTTGAGTTGCATTATCTTGGATGAGCTACTTACCCTGAAGCTTTGCTAATGGGTTGGGATGTGTTTGGAGTCTGTCTGGACGAGAGCTGATTATTCTAGTTTTACGGATGATGATACTCTCATCTACCTTGTTCAGAAAGACTTGTTGTAAAACTCGTAGAAATAGTTATCGTAATGGTCTATCCTTGTACTCAGTTTATATCACGTAATGTCGATGAAGCGCTTGAACATGGTTCAACTCAATTTCAACTTCTTGGCAATAGCAAACTCATTCCTCTTATGAAAGAGCATCTTAGTTTTTACCCAGTGCCTCATCGTATGATGTACTAGAAAGAAAAATAAACATACCACTCCATGTCGGACCCCAGGGACGAACGTGACGCCATATCGACTCAAAAATCTTCAATTCACCATCACAAACTAGCCCAAACAGTCCCTTTTCTGAAATAGAACAAAATAAATCCTTTATTAGAAGAAGAGAAAATCCACAAGCTCATTTCTGGGAATCTTTTCAGATGACCAAAGGCACGCACTGAATTTTGCACACGCGATATCATGGCCTCGTGAATCATTAGATTTTTTTTGCCCGCTTTCCTTCGGCACGCATGGAACCCTTTTCGTATCCCAGCATGTACCCCCCTGGGGAATAAGTTCCAAACAACGAGAAATAAAAATAAAAATAAAAAGTGAACCGGAAAAAAAAGGGTAGGAGAATATCCAAAACGATGGATCGACATACACGCCAACCGCGGATAAAAGAATAAAAAACCATAGTTCCCCGTGCTATCCGGGTCAAACTCACTCAACAATGTTTCTATCGGCAAACGGATCGTCATCGTCCTCCTCGTCGGACAAGTACGAGCCCTGTCTCTGCTGGGCCATGGGCCTGGGGTTCGATGACAGCGGAGGGGGTATGGGCGGTGCTGCAAAGGCAGGCTTCGAGGCAGGCCGAGGCGGCGGGGTCGCTCTTGGGGACGAGTTGATGCTCAGACCGGCGATGTCGGGATGCTCGGCCCGGGGCTGGGGGGGATGAAGCCTCCTTGGCAGCCATGTTCTTCTTTTCCTTTTATGGCGGCCACTAG
>MDJU01000618.1:0-19160 GCA_001721665.1 Trichoderma pleuroti
GCCGACTGCCTCCTCCTCGCTCTCGATGGCGCTGGGCTCCCTGAATCGCCTTCCGTCCGATGTCTTGTCTGCCATGCGTGTCGCCCGCGAGGCCACCAAAATTGCGCACGATACCCTCAACTGCACGCAATGCTACCAGGACATGTTTGACCTCTCCAAACCGCCGCCCATCTCTCGTTTCCAAAGCATGATGTGCCTTGGAGCTCTTGTTCCCTCCGCCTGCAACGCCTATGCCTCCATTCTGGAAATGGTGGATAGAGACACGGAGCGTGCCAAGCAGGAGAATCAGATGCTCTACTTTAGCTACAAGGATGTTGGTGGAATATGGACAAGAGTGGCCGCCGAGGACAGTGCCGGCAACTCTCCCGACTGCACACTGCTCAGGAGCTACAACAACAGATACCTGGAGCCAGATACTTGGCGGACCACTATGCGGGCAATCCTGAGGGTTGAGGTTTACGGGTTCAATGACCGAACGGGGCCCGTGGCGAGTTCGTCAGACTGCAGCACTTCATGCTCATACGTCAATGTGCACCGCGGGCTCAGGGACGTAGTCACGCTCCTTGACGAGAAGAACCAACGGAGGCACGACATTGCGGATGCCCTCATGCAGTCCAACCAACATCACGTCATCTCGTCGTCTCCTTATTTCCTCATGTCGGGCCCGCCGAAGCCCTGCCCGCGCGAAGACAGGCACTGCATGCGTATGCTTGACATGGCGAGGATGGCGCTGAGCAACTTGGTTATAACATAGCCAAGTTGACTAAAAAAAGGCGAGTTTTCGACATGGCTAGTGCGAGGAAAAGAAGCGTTTTGTTGGATTTCTAATCCTTTGATTACACGCCACTCTCTTTTTTTTTTGTTTCCTTTTTTGCTTTTCATTTCCTTATTTTCTTTTCACCTTGAAAATGAACTCAATTACCCCCATCCTTTTTTTTTTTTTTTTTTGATATCTGGGATATTGTCAACGGCAAAGATGCTGGGCGTTTCTTGGGGCCCTTTGGGAATAAAAACGGGCTTGGGCATGGATGGGGTTTTACATACACATATACCGCGGAAAGATTGCAAGATATGAACCGTGGCCGGGCAGCATCCGGGTGATCTGGTTCGGAATCACATTAGAAGGAAAAAATGCATACTTTTGTTTTACACCCCTACGAAAAAAAAGGGATAGGCTTTATTGGCAGATTATTTTTTTTTTCTTTATTACAAATTTTTTTTTGTGATATTCCTTGAAAGTGCTTGACATGTGATCCATATGAGACAAATTTGCTTTCATAAGAAAAGATGACCAAGAGTAAAAAAAAAAAACAATAGATGAGCATCCGGTATGCTCGACAACTCCGACTTTCATGCAGCAGCAATCCAATCCAATTGAATTGCTTGGTGTTCAAACTCCCACTTCCGATAAACGCCGTCCTCAGCCAGCTCCGGCTCCCCTAGCCTCCTTCCGGCCATTTCGCTGTGATGCTAAAATCAAGCATAAAAGGTAAAAAAGAATCCAAGAAAAGAATCCAAGAAGAGAAGAAAAAGGTAAACATTCTGCTTTTTGGCATCCCCAACCCATATGCATGCTCCATCTCTTTCTCGCAAATGTCCATTCATATACCTTTCATATAGTCCAATTCTGCTCCATCATATGCATTCCGCATCCAAATTCAAATCTCCGCGATTTCACAATTGCTTTTTTTTTGGGGGGTGGGGGGGTATATGGGCAAAATCGATCAGTCCTGGTCCTCAATCATGGACAAGACGTCCATCTCCTCGCGCACCAGCCGCTCAAACTCCTCTCGCTCAATGCCCGACGACCGGGCGAGCAGAAACAAGCTGCGAATGCTGCGAGACACGTGCTGCTTGACGCCAAACTCGTTTTGCTCCTGCTTGCCGGCAGAGGCCTCGAGCCGGGCAACGGTATGTGAGCCATTGGGAACTGGCGCTTGATTCGGGGGCGCGGGTGGAGGAGAGCAAGCTCTTGAGCGGATGGGAGGTCGGACTTTGCCTGGTTGCTGATGCTGCCAGAGCTGCTGGCCTTGTCTGCGTCGTCAAAAGACCAGGACCTTCGGGTCTCGTTGGGGTCTGTGACGACAAAAGAGTCGGCAGCGTTGTTGGCGCGGCCGAGGCCGAGTGGTGGCTGGACGAAAGCGCGCAGCTGAGCCTCCTCATCGGGATCGTGGTTGTCCATGGCGGGTTGGACGTCGTCGTACTGCGCATAATAGTCGTCGTCGTCATCCTCCATGACCGCAGAGGCGTCGTAGGCGCCCAGATGAGCTGCAGAGGTGGAGGCAGCGGCAGCGCTGGCACCGGCACGGGGAGCTGGAGAGCGGTTGTTGGCAGGAGTGCGCGCGGGAGTGGCATCGTACCGGTCCCAGTATCCATCGTCGTCCTCGTCGTCCATCAGGTCTTCGCTGCTGGTGGTTGAGCCGTTGTTGTAGGTCACGGCGGGGCTGGTGACTTTGGCTTCTTGGAACTTGGCCTCTGCATCGGCAACGGTTGGGACGCCGCCAAACTGCGAAAAGGGCGATGCCTTGTCTGCCAGAGTAATCTCGCCGACTCTCCATCCATCGCCGCCACCCGCGGCATCGTTGACGCAGTATACCAGCTGAAATGCAAGGCCGAGCTCGGTCAAGACGATCAACGCCTGCAGCGTCTCTTGGTCTAGCCTCCGGAACCTTGACTGTGCATCGTAGCTCCAGTCGACCTCGACCTCTCCCGAGACGGGATGAGGTTCCAGGATTCCGCTCTGGACCAGCTCAACCAGCCTGGCAGCCTTGGTTGTGTCGTAGCACAGCAGCTTAATCCATGGCTCTGTGCTGGACGAGGAGAACAGGTTCACCCGCTGCCTCAGGATAGGCGAGAGGAGCGGCAAGATGCCCACAGCCGGCTCGGTCGATATAGCAGCCGCGGGCAGTGCTGGAAGGATTGGGGCCAGCAGGTTGGCGAGATCTGGAGAAGTGACGGTTCCGCCCATGGCAGGCAGGCTTCCTGGTAGACTGGCTACCTTGATGTTGGTGGAATTCCAAAGAAACAAGTCTTGGTTCTGATGGGTGTCTCAGAACCTTGTTGACTTGGCTATTGTATTTGCCAAAGAGGCGAGGGAAATGCTTGGGCAAGGGGATAGGTAGAGTTTGGCCCTAAGACGTTGTGGTGGTTTTGGTTTTGGTTCCTGAGGTCTGGAATTTTGTGTGGCAAGCGTCACATGCGCCGCTCAGGCGTCCAACTACGTAGTGGATATTGATTCAGGTTGTGCAAAAGCGTCAAAGCACCGTGTCTCGGAGAGGGAAAGGAGGAAAAGGACGGAGATGATGATGGCAAGACAGAGGACAGAGAAAAAAAGAAGAAAAGAGGAGAGGAAAAAAGAGCGTGTGCGGGTGAGTGACGTTCATATAGAGTAACCTGTATCAAGACCAGACGCAACTTGGTTCCATGAAAGTGCCATCGTGGAGGCTTTGCCAGGGTCCAGGCTGATTCGGGCGGTCGCAAGTACCTGGGGGGTAGCGCCCGCGACGGAGGCAGCGTTGCAGCCAGGTTCCCAGTACCTTTAGCACCCTCGGGTAGCCCGTGAAATTCGCGCAGCGGTGCAGAGCGACGCAGTAGCCGGTACGCGGCACCCCCCAGTCCAGGTACCGACTGCAGACATAGCGTGGTAGCGTGCAGCCGGCCAATGGGCGGGGCGGTTCGCAGCGACTTGTGGCTCTCCGGGGGAAAGGAAGAGGAGAGCGATTATTCAGTTTGTCCAGTGTCACAAGGGAAATAATTGCCAGCGTTAGTGGTCAGTGGGGGAGGCCTGGGGTAACGTTTTATTGCGGGAGCTTACTGTAGTCGAGGCAGCGTTGGTAATGGGCATGTGGGATTGGCGGGATCTTGGACGGTGGATGGGATTTCGTACAAGGAGTCTGGGGATCACGGCAAATTGCTTGGGCAGCCGTCATACAGAAACAAGTCGTCCACCGTCTTTCCTGTCTGTCTGTCTCTTTTTTCCTTTCTGTCCTGATACATGCTGAAGCCAAGCAGGCACTGCAGTAGGCATGATATTGCAAGGGGGCTGGTGCTGCTGACTGTGCCCTTGCACCATGTCGATGCTTCCTCTCGACAGGTACAAGACTGTAACCTGCACGTTCGGCGCAAGGATCAACGACCCCCTGCTCGAGCCTCATGGAAACTCACATCTGTGCCGTCTACATAGTCTGTACTTCTTCACATGCCAGATGGATTCCATTTCGAGGTCCCACCCTGGGAAATATATCTGACTTGTACGGAGTATGGATGCGCTTCCTTCTGTCCGCCGAAGATGCATGGGGAAAAAAGCGCCGAAAAATACCGACTCTCGGCGCTCCGGCATCGCAAGAGTAAGGACTTGACTTGGACTGGGACTATATTATTACATACCTGCCTGACATGCTGTAACACCGTCCAAATGCCCTTGACTAATATTCCGCATCGTCGTCCACCTTGCAGTAATACGGGGGTTCCGCCAGGATCCTTTGGGTTCATCTTTGGGCCGTACCCTGGTCGAGTGAAATGCAAGCTTACTGCTTTGCCCATGCACAATGACCAAGCTTGGGTCGATTCAATTCGAATCCGACTGCAATTTAGGTCGTAGAAACAGTAGCAGTAGTAGCAGCTCCTTGTCCTTATTTGGCATCATCAGCTCCTTCAGCCCATCATCTTGAAAATGGAGCCACGAGGTACACCTTGACGTTAACAACCTGAACCTGGATGGCATTAGGCGCAAAGTACTTTGTACCTGATCCGCGTACCTGTAATTGATGTCATCGGCTCGCTCTCAATCCAGCACCACGCCAATGGCGTCACAAACAATGGGCAGCCAAAAAACCTTGATAAAAAAAACCTGGGGAATACTAAATGCATCGCCATCATCTCGAAACAGCAACAACAAGCGCAGGAAATTGATCAAATCTCCAAAATCATCCCCCTTTCCAAAAACTTGCTCCATCTCGCTCCGAACGGCTGCATCCCGCTCAAACGCGCATTCCGTCGGCTCCGATCTCCCTTATCATTCCAAGGCTAGGCGTTGCTATCGCATAAACGCACCAACACAATCGCATCGCAAAAAAAACAACAACATTGAGCCGTCATCGCCGCAAAGGCAACGCTCTCCACCAGCATCGAACCTATCTAAGCGATTTTTCACCTCTATCCTCTACCTATCCTCTCATCTTCCCTTCAGTATCGACAAGGCAAACCTCCAGAGTGAATCCCGCGCACGTCAACCCAACCTGAAGCGCAAGCTCCTGCATGTCGCCCCGAGGCGGCCACCTCAAAGATGAGGTTCGTCATGCTTGTCCTTTATAGCGCAAACGAGAAAAAGCAGCCAATCCAAAATCTGCGCGCCCTGATACTAATCGTTTGTCCAACAGGGTTCGAAACTCCAAGTCGTGTCAGCCGGCGCCATAGCTGGCCTCGTCTCTCGGTAAGCCAAAGTCCGCTCTCCGAAATCAACCACCACTTCGCTCTCCGAAAACAGATTGTATCACACACACCATCACACACACGCCTGGCCCTGCATGATTTGTCCGGGTGGCTAAGAATTTGTCCTTCTCCACTGCAGATTCGTCGTCGCCCCCCTTGACGTCGTCAAGATCCGCCTCCAGCTCCAGCCGTACTCGCTCTCCGACCCCTTGGCCCCCTTGCGCGAAGCACCCGCCTACCGCGGCACCGTCCGCACCATCAAGCACATCCTCAGGCATGAGGGCCTGACGGGCCTGTGGAAGGGCAACGTGCCCGCCGAGCTCATGTACGTGTGCTACTCGGCCGTCCAGTTCACCACGTACCGCTCCGCCACCGTCTTCCTACAGACTGCGCTGCCCACGCGCATGCCCGACTCGGCAGAGACGTTTGTCGCCGGCGCCGTCTCCGGAGCTGCCGCCACGGGGGCTACGTATCCTCTGGACCTGCTGAGGACGCGCTTCGCCGCCCAGGGGAGACATCGCGTCTACTCTTCTCTGCGCGGTGCGCTGTGGGACATTTACCGGGACGAGGGACCCAAGGGCTTCTTCCGCGGCCTGGGGCCCACCCTGGGCCAGATCATCCCCTTTATGGGCATCTTCTTCGCCTCCTACGAAGGCCTGCGGCTTCGGCTTGGCCACCTCCATCTCCCCTGGGGCAGCGGCGATGCCACGGCCGGCATCATCGCCAGTGTCGTTGCGAAAACGGCCGTCTTCCCGCTCGATCTCGTCCGCAAGCGCATCCAGGTCCAGGGCCCCACCCGAAGCAAGTATGTGTACAACGACATTCCCATCTACACCTCCGCGGCACGAGGTCTCCAGTCGATATACCGAACAGAGGGCTTTCGAGGCCTGTACAAGGGTCTCCCAATCAGCTTGGTGAAAGCTGCGCCCGCGAGCGCAATTACACTATGGACGTATGAACGAAGCTTGAAGCTTCTCATGAGCTTTGACAAAGAGGAAGGGGAAGCGTCGATGTGATTTAGCCGTGTAACATTACTTTTTTGACTGTATGAATAGAATGTGTCTAGACCTATCTAACTAATGTAATGGCTACAACCATGTAAAAAAAAATTGTATCCATCCTTTTATATCCCAATGCAGAACCAAAAAAACAGAATAAGATGGCCCCATGCGAAAGAAAACACAAAGCAACCCCCATGCGACTCTTTAGTTGCTCAGGTTACGGTTCGTCTCGTCCGCCCTCTCGATGCACTCCTCAATCACCTGCCAGAACCGGTCCACGTCCACTCCTCTGGGTATAATCACGCCGCCCTCTCCCGCAGGCGCCTCCTTGGCGACCGTCCTGCCGGTCTGCTTCTCTCCGCGCTTGGCCTCCTCGATTGTACCCTCGGTGATGACCGTAACGTCAAAGCGCTCGCTGTGTTTAGGCCCCTGGCTCTTCTTCTCGTCCCAGTCGTAAATGGCAATCTCGTCGGGGGTGCCGAGCAGAACGGCGAGCATGGCGAGAGGGTCGTGGAGGGGCGGGCCGGCGGTGATGCCAAAGACGTCGCTGTTTGAAATTTGTTAAAAAAACAACCCAACTTTTCACCGTCTACGGGAAACGGAAAAAAAAACTTACGCATATGTCTTGGCGAAGAAGTAGAGCAGCTCGACGAGCATTGTCCGCAGCGTCGTCTTGCCAGTACCAGTCTTCTCGCCGTCCTTGCCGTACAGCAGCAAATCTCTGACCTTCTCCGTGGCCAAGACCTGGTGGCTCAGGTCCAACGGCACCATGAACATCTTCTTGGCAATCTCCTTGTTGTGGAACATCTCGGCCGCCGCCTCCGGGTCGACAAAGATGTTGAACTCGGCATAGGGCGTCGTGTTGCCGATGCGCTCCTTGCCGTCCACCTTGCCCAGCGGCGCGTCGGAGAAGCCTCCTCCGATGGATCCGCCCATGATGCTCAGGCCCTTGATGTGTGCGACGAGCTCCGGATGCTTGCGGAACAGGGCGCCGACATTGGTGACTGTGCCGGTGGCCACGATCCAGGCCGTGCCGGCCGGCTGGGCCTTGAGAGCCGCGGCCATGGCGTCAATGGCCGGCTCGGGCCTCGGAGAGCATTTCGGAACGGGGAGCAACTCGGTGCCGTCGAGGCCACTTTCGCCGTGAATGTCGGTTGGCGCGTGGAGAGCAGGCCGCTCGAGGGCTTTGTTGAGGCCGACGTATAGGGGAATCTCATTGTGCTTGCCAAAGGCCGTCAGAATGGAAGCGGCATTGTGCGTCGTGTGTCTGGTGGAATTTCAACGTCAGCTGGGAGTGCCTCGGCTTGTTGGAGTAGCAGTGGCAAAGCATCAAGCCAAAAGGCTCTCGCTCCTTGCCCATGGCACGTACTCGAGGGAGGCATTTCCAAAGACTGTCGAGATGCCCAGCAGGTTGATTCTGGGGTGGTGAGCCGCCAGCAGAATGGCAAAGGCGTCCTTGTGCGGAGAATATCCAGTTAGCTCGTACGTCTCCGATAAAGTTCGGCCACCGAGCGCCTTATGCAATGCGACTCTGCGCAAGACTTGCGTCTGGCCTTGATACGTGCTGGGAAACTCACATCGTGGCCCGGATCGCAATCCAGCCAAACAGGCACTCGATCGGATGACATGTTTAGTGCAGGGGAGAGGGTTCAGAATAGACAGTAGTAGGCACCAAACGGGAGACGGGATACGTTCTCAGTGACAAGGACAAAGCTTTACGGTATCTCAAGGCCTCTCTTTATACGTAATTTCAACGTCGCAGAAGGGCGCACAGAAAGACTTGGAACTGAGGCAAGCTTTCACATTCCGTAATCCAAGGACATCCACAGCCCCAGACGATGAACTCGACAAGTCAGCCACCGCGCTTTTCGGTTGACGGCGAGCCTTGAACAGGCCAAACAAGCTGCTACCAAGTCGCTGCTCCAGGGAACCCGCTTCTTTTTTTTCTCTTTTCTCCGCAGTCGCAGGGCTCTAGGGTGGGGGAATCCATGCAGCGAGGCTCCCTTTGGGCTGACCCCTCATTCACGCTTGATACTACTAGCAAGACTAGCATCGCCAGGAACCGAAAGTCTGTGTCATTGGCGTCTGGAATTTGATAATAAAAGCGGTTAAATCGGGGCGCCGGTACCCATCCTGAGGGAACTCCAAGGCGTCTGGAAATCGTCGGCGTCCGGAGCCACACGTGATGGCCAGTGCCTCATCACAGTCTGGCTAGAGTCTTGACGGCAGCGCGGAGCTCCGCGATGGATAGTCGAATTGTCCGGAGCTGAAGAATAACTGGGGGGTATCTAGTACGTATATTGCTTGCCTTAGTATCCAGCCGCTATGGATTTTCTGGGGAATCGAAATGCATATTGTGCCCGCCGATTGCGCAAAACAAAGCTGGGCTTGTCGGCCTCCCGAGGGGGACCTTCACTCTGCCTTCTTGCGCTGCTCGACGACCCGCATCACATCAGCTGCGCTGTTGACATCACCCTTTCGTTTCTTTGGCCCCCTCTTCCGCTTTGACTTGTCGCCCCTACTGGACCCTTCCTCCCCGGCATCTTCGCCCCACCTCGATAGCTTCACTTTCTTATCCTCAAAGTCTTCTTCGTCTTCAAACCTGCTGGTGCCGAAGCCCATATCGATATCATCATCATCCCGGCTTTGCATCTGAAGAAGCTTCTTTCGCCGTTCTTCCAATGCCTTGGCTTCCTCCTTTGCTTTATAATCTTCGCCATCTTGCTCAAGGGGCCTGAGGGATGCTGCTTTCTTGATGGCTGCCAATATGGCCGGGTCAGACATGGATGGCCCTCTGCTTGCTTCCTCGGATATGAGTGCCGTTCTTGAGTCCTTGAAGTAATTGCGTCGTTCTGGTTGTGAAACGGATGGCTTTGGTGGAGGCGGCATGGCCTTGTTGGTGTCTGCTTCTTTGTCTGCCTCCTGGTTACTGGTGCTGCTCTTCTCCTCTTCGTCCGACTCAGAGTCTGATTCCCCCATTCCGGCCAGTGGATCGTAATCATCGCCAGCATCCTCAAAAATATCGACATCGCCATCATCTTCCTCTGGTTCCTCTTTCTTGCGATATTGCTCGGGAACCTCCATCCCCAATGGCTTGGCGTTCTTATCAGGCATGAGAAGACCGTTCCGCGCATCCTCCTCTTCGGGCTGTACCTTGCGGACTTTCCTTTTCTCATGCCCATCTTCGTCCACAATAATTAAAACTTCCCTGCCCTTGCTATCTCTCTCAATCCGTGTTCCTGGTTTCTGCTTTGCTCCAATCTTTTTGAATCGGTCTCCGAGGGCTGATTCTTGCTGCTGCTGGGCTGCTAACCGGGCTGCCTTTAGCTCTGCCAAAATTTGATCGCGCGTTCTCTTTTTCCCAGGCGCCAGTGACACCGTTGAAAAAGTGCCCTTCTTTTTTTCCGCTTTCTCTTTCGCAATGGCCTGTACGTCTTGTTCTTGGAGTCGATCGAATTCGTCATCCACGTCGTCATCTATGGATGCTTCTTCGGCGCTATCCTTTTCGGCTCCCTTACTTCCGTAGACATCCTCTCCTTTGCGTATCCTTTCGAGGAGTTTGAAATCAAGGCCCTTGACTAGATGAGTGCTTGCCAGATCTCCGCCTGCAATCTGAAACCGTAGCTTTTCGTATGTTGCCTCGTCGATTTCTTCGTCTTTGAACGACTTTTCCAACGCCTTTAGTCGCTCTTCTCGGTCGTCCTCTTCGCTCTCTCTGGCTTGCGATCTATCGACGTATCCCTCCCCCAGCTTCACACCCTTTGGTACAGATGTTTTAAACTTCTTTGGGGGATGCAGAGCTTGGTTTCGCTCAGCCAGCTGTCTCGCGAAATCGGCCTGGGCACCTCCTAAGGATCGCCTTGAATCGCGCGTCAGTACATTCACTCCAAACCCTAGCTGCTACGACTTACGGAGTCATGGGTATGCTGCTTCGCTGCCGAGATCCCAAGGAACCCGTGTTCGCGCCGGAGCTCGCGCCTTTAGCTGAAGTGCCATCTTTTGACGCCTTGCCCGACTTGGCCAGCATCAACTTGCGGAATTGGTCATTATTCATGATTGCTGATATGCCCAAAAGCGATAAAAAAAGCTTCTCCAACAAGGACAGACAAAGAAAGGACGAGCACGCAGCCTTGGAAGGCAAGGCTGGAGGTGTGGCGTAGGAGACTTTGAAGTCACGGGACGACGTGCAAGAGGCGCGCAGCATAAGCTCCACTTAACGCGGCAACTTCTGCTCATCACGTCACATCCGGCACGCCCATTTTCTCCCCTGCAAATGTTCCAGCATCGCCAATGAAATGCTGCCATTTGCTTAGGAATCTTATAACCCGAGTTGCATGGCGCTGAGCACCTAAAAAATGCCGTTTCCAACGTGTCAAAAGACCCCCTTTTGCCTGTTTCATTGACTGAATTTGTGGGGCTTCACGGACATGCGTTGCTCTTGATATGTGTGGCCGTGCATTCTTCGATAACTCGAGCTGATAGGCTTTTGAAGGCTTCAAGAGTAATTTTCATATTGTGTCGTTGGATAAGATGAATAACGCTCTGGAAAAGAACTCTTCCGCGGTGAGGAAACGCATTGAGGGCCATGTCTTTGACAATGAAGAGGGAGATGAGTATGAAGGCAGTGAATTCAATGGCTTTGGCGACTATTTTCGTCGGAAAAAGATCAAGCTGCAGAACCTCGATGCCGAAATACGTGCAGCATCTGACAAGCCTCCGATATTCAAAGGGGTTGTCGCTCATGTGAATGGGTACACTCAACCACCACTTCAAGTGTAGGTGCCTCTTACTGAACGACGATAACTTATGAATGTACTAATCCAGGCTCCGACAGGCTTCATCGCGACATTGTACAGCATGGAGGTGGCTTCCTCCAGTATCTAGACTACAAAACTATGGCAACACATATCATCACTGCGGCCCTAACGCCAAAGAAGGCTGTCGAGTTTAGTCGATACAGGATTGTGAAGCCTACATGGGTCGTCGATTCAATAAAAGCCGGAAAACTCTTGCCGTGGTCGGACTATCGGGTATTGGGTGAAAGCCCCAGCCAAAAGGTGTTGAAGTTTGATGGCGACAGAGGACTTACACAAGCCAGTCCGACAGCCAGGCGCGGATATAAGGAGCAGACAGAGAATAGCTTTTATACAAGCCAGCTAAAAGCTGAGATGCAACGCAATGTAGCAACCCAGCTCACGGATCAATCACCCCTTTCTAGTCGGTGGCAAAACGACAAGTCTGGCGAGCTGTTGCAAAGCACAGAAAAGACTCTGGCTTCTGTGTCCAATGAAAGGTATTCAACGGGCAATGCGGGCGATGAAGAACTCAAAGACGAACCCATGGAACTCGAGCAACAGCCCCTGCCCGTTTCTACCAGCCCGACAGATTCATCAAAAATACCTCCTAAGAATATGACCTCGGAAGAGCATAACGCTTGGCTTCTGTCGGATCCGAAAATTAGAAAATCATCCACTGCGAACCCCGACTTTCTGAAACAGTTCTACTCAGAGAGTCGATTGCATCATCTATCGACTTGGAAAGCAAATCTAAAGTCATCTATGCAACGATTGGCGGCTGAAAAGGGGCTGTCAAATCGTAAGGTGAAGAACCGGCCTGGCTCGAGGAGGTACATTATGCATGTGGATTTTGACAGCTTCTTCTGCACAGTGTCGTTGAAGCGCCATCCCGAATATCTCGACAAGCCATGTGTTGTCGCTCACAGCACCGGCGCCGGTTCGGAAATTGCAAGTTGCAATTACGTTGCTCGGAAATATGGCGTCAAGAATGGCATGTGGATGAAACGAGCTCTCGAGCTGTGCCCTGACCTCAAAGTTTTGCCTTACGACTTTCCCGCATACGAGGAGGTCAGCCGTCAATTCTACGAAGCGATCTTGGGGGTGGGTGGTATTGTCCAGAGTGTTAGCGTCGACGAGGCCTTGGTAGATGCCACCGACGTCGTCCTTGCTGCTGCCGAATCCCATGGCATTCGAGTTGAAGAGGGCAGTATTTGGAGAGAACAGCAAAAGGTCGACGAGATCGCATTGGCACTGCGCAACAAGATCAAAGAGAATACCGACTGTGCCGTTTCTGTTGGTATCGGCGCAAATATTCTGCAAGCCAAGGTTGCCTTGAGGAAAGCAAAGCCCGACGGACAGTTTCAATTAAGGCCAGAGCAGGTCATGGAAGTCATCGGTGATCTAAAGGTTGAGGAGCTACCAGGAGTGGCATATAGTATTGGTGGGAAGCTAGAAGAATTGGGCGTCAAGCTGGTCAAAGATCTCAGGGACATGCCCAAAGACCGTCTCGTAACGATTCTGGGCCCCAAGACCAGTGACAAGCTTCATGACTACGCCCGTGGCATCGACCGGACGGAGGTCGGAGAGCAGCCTCCTAGGAAATCCGTATCAGCAGAGGTCAATTGGGGAATCCGCTTCATCAATCAGACAGAAGCTGAGGAATTTGTCTACAACCTCTGCAAGGAACTGGAAAAGCGGTTGGTGAATGAGCAGGTCAAGGGAAAGCATCTGACAGTCAAGATCATGAGGCGGGCTCTTGATGCGCCTCTCGACCCACCAAAACATCTAGGGCATGGAAAATGCGACTCTTTCAACAAAAGTGCAGCTTTTGGTGTTGCAACACACGACTATGAGATTATTGGCAAGGAAGCGGTTTCGATACTACGCTCGTTCAGGTTCAGCTCTGGGGATCTTCGTGGAATTGGCGTCCAGATGACGAAATTGGAGCCGATCAAACTGAACCCACTGGCCGTGGAAGGGAGCCAGAGAAAGATTGCATTTGCTCCATTCGTTGAGTCCGTTCCTTCAAAACAGCAATCAAGACCAGAGCTCATTGACGTGATCGAAGAGCGGAATGGCTTATCGGACAATCCTATCACACCTCGAAAATTCAGAGAAGCCCAAGACGAATAAAAAGGTCACTGCTCATATCAACGTTTCAAGCACACAATTCGTGTTGCCTAGCAGTCCTGATCCCGCGGTCTTGGCCGAGCTGCCCAGCGATATTCGTACCAAGCTCATGGCCCAGCGCCCAAAAGCCGCTGCTACGGAATTCCAAATGCAGGCTCCCAGGTCAAGACCCCAAAGCCCAGTGCTAGCAGATTTACTGTCCTCTCAGGTCGATTTAGAGGTGTTTAGCGCACTTCCAGCTGATATGAAAGCCGAGGTATTGGCACTCTACGGGCGAAAGCCAACTGAGCCTCTGCCACAGGGCTCACCCGACAAACCCGAAGCGGCTCGAAATAAGAAACCAACAACTCCAACAAAACTCAGCGGATCCCGTGATCCATTGGACCCAATATCACGTCGGCGAGATGCTGAAGAGGGTGTTCTTCAAACCAACTTCCGGAACCCAGTACCCATAGAGGAGGCTCAACCTGAGCAGATTGAAGAATTAGATCCGGAATTCCTTGCGGAACTTCCAGAAGACGTCAGAAGGGAAGTAATTGCTGACCATCGACGGCGGCTGTTGGCGCTGCAGTCAGGATTGGAGATGCCGTTCCTGGGGAACAATCAGAGTGGCAAACCTGCTTCCCGGGGGACAAAAAATGATACAATTCCCTATGCTTCCGCCGGTCATTTCGTTTTCTGGATCCATCACTTCTGCATCAGAGATCAAGGACATGGTAGATGCGTGGCATGCCCAAACTAGGAAGGCTGGGCCCCACAAACGAGATGTCGACGTTTTGGAGAGATATTTGGTCAAGGTAATCAAAGAGGAAATGGATCTGTCCAAGGCTGTCGTATTGATCAAATGGCTGGGCGTGATAGTTGATGAGGACGGCGTGGATAGTAGAGGCCGCCGAGCTTGGAAGCTGGCAGTGAGCGGCATCAAAGCGGCCATGCAAGCCGCCGTTGAGGAGAGGGGTCTGGCACCGTTGCAAATATGACATGGCTGAACATGTCAACAGGAATATAATACAGTTTTGTATATTGATTATGAGGTTGTATGTCCGCAAATCACTTGAGCAGTACTTGATATTCAGAGGCATTACATCTTATTTTCCTGGGTCTATATAACTATCTCTAAATATTCAACGCGCTACAACCAATGCCAGCCTTCTAGATGGATGGGATATTCTCCACTCACGTTCACGCAGTACATTTCAACAAGCAGTCATTATCATTATCGCGTAACGCATTACCATAGCATCATCATCATGACCAACCCTGTGGTGGCGAGGCTAAATAGGCCAGGGGTGGACAGCCCGCTCGCCAAAGAAACACGATAGACGGTCAGCTTCAAAGAGCCACCACAGGCGGTCGTATTGTCGCCCTCACAGGGATAGTTGCAGGCCGTATCGTCGAGCTTCTCAGCTATGCCGGACAGTGTTTGGGCGCACCAGCATTCTCTATTGGTGTTGAAGAGTCAAGTCAGCCACGACATGTCCGCTCGCCCTCTTGTCTCGCGGCCACAAGTCCAATGACTGAAACATACCTCGACCACTCCAGTCCCGCGTACCGATACTGCGTGGCGCCATTGCCGCAAAAGGCGAGACATGTCGGCACCGTCATCGCGCCCGGTAGACTCTCCTGGATGCCGCCGCCCAAAGCGCGCGTGTCGGCCGAGCCGGGAACCTGGGTTGTCTCGTTGTAGCACCCAAAGTATTTGTACTTGTCGGAATCATCGTAGACGGAGACTGTGGCATTGGCGGCGTAGACGAGCGGGATGAAGAGCAGCAGGTGCAGCAGAAAGGCCACGGGTTGATTCATGATGACTGCGATGGGATATGATTATGTTATTATGTCGGTATTCGCAGAGAAAGGAGCGTGGTACAGCAAAGTTGAAGCTTCAGGTACAACGAGGCTGGCGATGAAAAAGAGCTGCGTAAGAGATGATTGCCAACGAATTGATCGAGCTGCACGACAGAAGACAGAAACCAAAGTTACGCTTGAGCAAGCAAATGAAGCAAAAAAAAGACAAAGAATGTAAGCCGCAATGAAGGAGTCAAGATTACATGCAGCTGAAAAGCAGGTCTGCAGCAGCCCGTAGCTGCGATAACAAGCCGTGCAGCTTATCTGATACGATGCAGCGTCAGCTTTGCGCCAAGATGTTTAAATTTTGGGGTCAATGTCGCCGTGAGCACCGAGACTCGATGCTGTTAGCGATGAGGAGCCATGTGCGCTGATTTGTTGGCGCAGCTTCGCAAAAGACTAACTGGACAAAGTACCGCACTAAGTCTGGTTCCCCCTCCACAAACTCAGCTCCCCCACGCACAGCGATTCGATTGACGGCCACGATCACCTCTTTTCATCCCATGTACAGCCATCACATGGTCACGACGAAACCTGCGCGCAGCTTCTGTGGCCTCTGCAACGACATTCTCTGCCTCTGATCAATACGTACCGTACCGTACTGCACCTACACACTGCCAGCAGCCTCCCGCCATGAGCTCCTACATTGATTGGTCCAAGACTACCAAGTCAAAGGACTACCGAGGATCCACGTCCTTTGCGACTTTTCTCATCATCGGCCGTACGTTGCCTCTCTGTGGCTTTTCTGCATCTCGCTCAGTCGCAAACGTGCCTGATGGTCGACGACACTGGTGATTGTGATGTTTTGTGCTAACGTTGGCTGCAGCGACATGCTTCTTCTTGGGCATCCTCTTCGCGTCGTTTCCGTACGACTTCCCCCTCCTGTGGACCAAGGAGCCGGTCGCCGCCGACTACTACGATATGCTTGAGACGCATCTCAAGTTTGTTCACCAGGCACCCCCGCTCATCGGGCGCCTTCTCAACATCATCATGAGCGTGGGCTTCCTCGGCCTCTTCGTCAAGCTCTTCCGCCCCAGCGAGGCCAACTTTCTCTTTGACGGCGCCTCGCTGATCCTGTACCTCATCGGCGTCGCCGTCTACATCTCCAACATTGTCAAGGGTCTGCGCACCGTCAGCTCCGGCTTCTGGCACACGGAGGAGTTTGCCGCTTCCCAGGGCCGTTTTGACGGCGAGATTATCCTTGGCCGCGAGGACAGCCTCAAGGTTCTGGCGGCCAGCAACACCATTCTAGCTCTGGTCTTGGTGGGCATTCTTGTGCTGCAAGCAGGACAGTGGTACGCCGAGAAGAGGGACTTGGACGACGAGAAGGAAGTGGCAAAGAAGGAGGGCAAGAAGAAGCAGTGATGCGATGGAGAGCCTGTGGTTCCGCGGAAGGGATATGCGGCCATGCTAACGGTGAGATGATGATGGCATGGTATCACGACAATGGTGGTGTATTTGTAGCATCGGGTTTACCGGAACTCCGTGAGGTTGAATAGTACAATCCCTCGTATGGCCGATGGATGCCTCGACGGCAGGGCCATTTATAATAATACACTATAGACTGCCCCAGCAGCTTAAACTCCTTGGCAAAGAACAAGGCTACTACAGTGCCAAGATGTGGTGATTTTCTCTATATTGAGCCAATATAGTATTCAACAAGAGGGCCAAGTTTCTGCTCGGCCCCTCTCTCTTGAAACGTCCCAACATACTCCACGAAAGAAACGAAGGGCACCGCGAGTCCATGGCCCCAATTGTAAGGGCCGTAGTGTAGCATCGCACAGGATATGGATAGCTAGCACGACTGATTCGGTTAAGAATACGACGTCCTATGTGGATAGTATTCCATGTTTGGCCAAGAAAAATTATCAGATCATCTGATAAGAAATTAGATGCAACTTGGATATCGTAACCGGCGGGGCAGGACAGGACGCTAGGCAGGCCTGGGGTATGAGCTTGCATGCAGACTATGGTGTTGTTTGAGCTGTCGGTTTGTGACTGGATTCATGCCATCGATATGAGGCAGCTATATTCAATTCGTCTGGAAGTCGACACGAAATAAGAGGTTACATGAATTGATATAATATGCCTGTAAGTGGTGTAGACTCTCGTAGTGATTGGTCTAGAAACAACAAACCTGTCTAGAGCATTGAAGCTTCAAAGGGAACAGAGATGGGGATGGAATCAATAACGCAGTCGGTGGATACGCTTGAAAACTCTGAGCCAAGAGGTTTCCATAAATGAAAGAAACGGTCCAGCGTACCGTCAAACGCTAATGCACAAGCAAGACAAGGTAGCTCCTGGTGATGAAAGACTCGCTGTGAGCCAGCATGTAGCAGGAATGTAATATGCAGCATGCTGTATGCAGCATTGCACAGTCCAATGCTTTGAATCTTCTAATATTCACGCCATCGGGGCTAGTATCTCGCACAGGTCTCAGAGAAATGATCTCATAAAACAATGGCAGTCCCTTGCCGATGGCGGCCTACACTTACACCGTTGTTTGCTCAAGCTTGCCAGTTTGGTTCAATGCGGGGAGCTCTGACAGGAGACAGCCACCGGTACGTCTGTCAAACGAGTAGACATTACCGCGTCTCATAGGAGAAATACGCCCGGATGTGGTACCTGGCTGCCTCCCTGCGCCATGCAGCTGAGCGGTTTTCCGTTGCTAGTCCGGCGCCTATTCAGGCAATTTGCTGGGCCGTGATGTGTGCAACGGAGCGTGGATCCAGAGGTGCAAACTCTAACTCGCACGGCAGGCAAATTTGGTCCCCGGAGGTTGTCTTGGGTACGCGAAGGGTACAGGTGAGGATGGTTCAGACTCTCCTTTATGCTGTGTACTAGACTGAAGCATGTTGTATGCAAAGCAGGCTGTTTCTGTAAAGATGCACCCAAGTGTCTCTTATACTCGCTCTACGCTTCTAACAGCTACGGCGCAAGCCTTATAACAACTGTAGATTTGCAGAGAGCTAAGCAAACTGGCCCCCTGACAGACTCCAGATGCTAGCACCTCCATGACACAGGCACCCCATACAGTATGTACCCAGAAAAAAAAACGAAAAGTGAAAAGTGAAAAGTGAAAAAAAAAAAAAAAGCACACGCAGGCACATGCAAGTGCCGGGGTGTGAAATGCTCGTAACCGATCTCGGCAGGCACACGAATCAGAGCAGCCAATGCCAGCCAATTGCCGACCCCTCGCATCCTATCGATAAGCGTCGATAAGATTGATTTTTTTTTTACAGTCACGCCTCTTGGGAGTCACAACAAGTGGGAGGGCCTCGACGGCAATTTGGGCCATTTTCTCCATGCAGCTGAGCCACGCCTCTACCTCTCCAGTACGGGTACAATGTAGGGCCGAATCCTTGTCCTGTTCCTTCACCTTCTCCCGAGTCTGATCTCTCTGCTACAAGCACGACAAACAAGATAAAATCCCGCGACTGCTCTAGACTGGGACAATCTCCGCCCCGTCTCCTTTGTGTCGCTCTGGCTGCGCAACCCTTGTTTGCCTCTGCATACCAGACGTACAGTAGGGCGAAGTCGGTGTGGGCTCTTGGTTGACTAGCATTGCGAGCTCAAAGGTCCCCCACACGGAATCCCGTTCGCCTTAAATTCAGAGCTTTTTGGGCATCCTTCTTTTGCGCCTCCGAACCTCGTCGCTTTCGCCTCGCCTCCAGGGGGACTCGCGCTTTTTTTTTTGCAATTTTGCCCAGCTTCCGCCTGCTCGCCGTATTCTTTCAAAACCTGCTTTCAACCCCCGCTCCCGCAGGAGAGGGGGCAAAGCTAGGGACTTTGAAAGAAGTGCGCTGAGAGGAGAGAAAAGAAAAGGCGTTTGCTGCTTTGCTCTTCCCTCTCCAAAAACCCCCCCCGAACCATCTCCGGAATGGCCCAGGCCACCCTCGATATGACCACCTCGGCTGCTGCCCAGCCTGAGTTGGCATTCCAACGCAAAAACCGAACT
>MDJU01000619.1:0-19158 GCA_001721665.1 Trichoderma pleuroti
ACTATTCCCATCCCTTAGGTGGCTCTGGTGCCTACGGTCAGAGTGCTACTCCAGACTCTGCAGATACATGCACTCGTCAATGACTCTCGACAACATGGGACGAACATGGTCAGGCACTGGCTCCATCTCTACATGCACTCAACTCCGTGCGACTCGACGCTCAACATCCCCAACCTCTCTCCTCTCTCGCACCGCCTTTTAACGCGCCCTTTGCCCTCAACTCTCTCCTCTCCTCCCTTCTCTCGTTCTCGTCGCAACCATGACACGGCGCGTGCCTTCTTCTCTGTCCCTCCGACAACAAGCGCCTGCTCAGGCCCAGTCCACGCTCTCCGCGCCGTCTTCCGCTTCCTCCTCGTTTGCCCCGATCCCGGCCTCGGCTCACGCTCAGCAAGCTGCCTCTCCCCTGGCCTCCTCAAAGCACTTTGTTCTCGCAGACATGGACGGTCGCCCGCCTCTCGACAACCGCGCCTGCATGAACTGCATCGCCACGCTCTCTGTGAGCGAGTTCAGCCAGGTCAACTGGCACGTTGACGAGGAGCACAAGTGCAAGCTGTGCGCCGTGAGGGACCTCAAGCCCGAGGCCTTCACCAAGCCTTTCTGCGACTTCTTGCGCGAGAACCCGACCGTCTTCCACACCGTCGACTACTTCAAGACCAAGCTGCGCCAGTCGGGCTACGTAGAGGTATGTGCGCCTGCGCTCGCGACACATCCCAGTCCACCCTCGTAGTACAAGATCAAACGCTGACAAACTCGTAGCTCCCCGCGCGCGACTCCTGGTCCGACAAGATCCAGCCCGGCGGCAAGTACTGGGTCACTCGCAATGGCAGCTCCATCATCGCCTTTGCCGTCGGCAAGTCCTACAAGCCCGGCAGCGGTGTTGGCATGATTGCCGGCCACATCGACGCCCTGACAGCCCGGCTCAAGCCCGTCAGCAAGAAGCCAACCACGGCCGGCTACGTCCAGCTCGGTGTTGCCCCCTACGCCGGCGCCCTGAACCAGACCTGGTGGGATCGAGACCTGAGCATCGGCGGCCGAGTCATTGTGCGCGATGAGAAGACGGGCAAGACCTCGAGCAAGCTCGTCCAGCTGGACTGGCCCATTGCCAAGATCCCCACGCTGGCGCCGCACTTTGGTGTCGGCATGATGGGCCAGAACAACGCGGAGACGCAGGCTGTCCCCATCATTGGACTGGACAGCTCCGATGGCTCCAGCGCCGAGCTGCTGGGCTCTGTCGGCGCCTTGTCAACACCCAGCCCCCGAAGCTGGTCAAGCTCATCTCGAAGCAGCTTGGCATCGCCTCCTACGACTCCATTGTCAACTGGGAGCTTGAGCTTTTCGACTCCCAGCCGGCCTCCGTCTTCGGCCTGGACAAGGAGTTCATCACCGCTGGAAGAATCGACGACAAGCTGTGCTCGTGGTCCGCTCTCCTGGGTCTTCTCCACTCCACGGAGCGAGACGAGGATAGCTACATCAAGCTGGTGGCCCTGTTCGACGACGAAGAGGTTGGATCTCTGCTGAGACAGGGCGCTCGGGGTAACTTTTTGCCCTCCACGGTCGAGCGCGCCGTCGAGGCCCTCAACCCCACCACCTACGGCCCTGGTCTCATCGGCCAGACCTTTGCCAAGTCGTTCCTCCTGTCCGCCGACGTCTCGCACGCCGGCAACCCCAACTTCATCGGCAACTACCTCGCCGAGCACATCCCCAAGCTCAACGTCGGCCTCGTCGTCTGCGGCGACAGCAACGCCCACATGACCACCGACGCCGTCTCTTCCGCCATCCTCCACCGCGTCGCCAACCTGTGCGGCGCCCAGCTGCAGGACTTCCAGATCCGAAACGACTCCCGCAGCGGCGGCACCGTCGGCCCCATGCTGTCCAGCGCAATGGGTGTGCGCGCTGCCGATGCTGGCTTGCCCCAGCTGAGCATGCACTCGATCCGTGCTACGACTGGTGCTCTGGACCCCGGCCTGGGTGTACAGTTCTTCAAGGGCTTCCTCGACTTTTGGGAGCAGGTTGATGGCGAGTGGGAGTAATGGTAAAGTAGATGGGGATAAGGAATCTTAGACGTGTGCAGAGCAGACCAGAGCATGTTTTCGCATCAGCAGGGGGGAGTAATATATAGATGAGATTAGAATCACGTCACTCATGAGTTTGATGCAGTAGATAGATGCTGCTAATAATAATTGACCCTAATCAAGGTGATTCAACGCTATGCCGTGTCTCCGTCCTACCACCACTACTACTACACATTATCATTTCGGTATATATCATCTCAAATCCAATTTTCCCCTTTTTTCAGTCACCATGCACACCATTCCTGCGACCATAGCACCAAGTTTTCCCATCCAAATATATTTCGTCCTGAATATGCGTGCCCCAAATTGCCAACCAATATCTTCCCCTAAAGTGCCATATCGATATAGAAGCACATCCCACTCATTATCCGCGTCTGGTAAATCGCCATCCGTCCATCCATACACACCATGCAATCATTACGACATCACTAGAACAGCATTGACTACCTAAAGAAAATATAAACATAATAGCAGTTACTAAAACTATACAGATAGAATAGTAGTTACTAGAGAAAGAAATGTAGATATAGCAGCAGGTACTTGATAAAAAAACAGCTGGAGGCCCATAATTTATTGCGTGGGTGTTCGAAATGTTGTCAGTCTCGGTTTTTCTGTCCTCCGCTTTGCTAGTGATATAGATGGTGCTCCCTTTGACTGCTCAAATCAGTAGTACTCATAATCCAGTCCTTCTCCGTAACATAAACCAAAACTGTTCTTATTCTAGGGGTACCTAAATGCCGGAGTTCCTCCTCAACGTTCATACCAATTAGAGCTTGAAGTCGTTTCCTAAATCTCCACTGAAGGAAGGCATGCTGGTAGGACTGCCACCTAACGATAGGTAATGGGATATGGAACTTGTTGAGTACAGGGAAATGATACCCAAGTAGGCGAGCAATCTCGGGGGTAGTAAATCGACTAAAAAGCCACATTAGCCATTTGCTCCCATTAAGTCATGACGACGATGTGCATCAAAAAACGAACCTGGTAGTATCAAAACCATCCCGGCCTAGCATTAGCTTGGTCAACTGCAGCTGCCTGAGCCGTGGAAATAAGACGTCGCCATCAGAGCCGCAGGCGAATATCTCTTCAAAATCGAATTCCTGACTAGTCTTGCAATATTTCAAGACCCGACAATGACGGGCAAGAGACACGAACCCCTTGGTGGATAGATTGGCACACAGTATCCGGAGTGAGATGTGACGAAGATCCGGCCAATGAGAGGCTACCATCTCACAGTCATCGTCCGAGAAATCAGACTCGATAGCGTCGGGGTTAGTAGCATGTCTCTTTATAATCAGGGTTTGAAGTTTCGAAAGAGCGGCCAGTTCCACCATTGCCTCTGCCGAGATAAATGTTTTCTGTTTATACGACAACTTTAGTCTGGTCAATGTTGTTAAGCGAGCGATATACCATAGTGTCTCCGTTGCTGAATCGTCGAGTTTCAGGTCAAGAGAAGTGAGATTTCCGAATAAGTGCACGAATCCTTCGACGGCTGTTGATGGAGCAACCAATTTCAGAGATGCGAGTGCTGGAAAGGGTGTGAATCTCATCTCGTCCCTTGCGACTGTAACCTGTTGTATCGCATGGGTCGTCCAGCTCCACGGAAGTTTCAAGGTGATGATACACTTGCTCTGTGCCAGGTGAAGAAGAAGGTCGCCACTTATTTCACCCTTGCCGACATCGTTCCAGAGGTTCAGCTCCCGCAGCAATGGCAGATGCTTCAAAGCATCAACCAGTTTCTGAGTGTCTTTAATTCTCATGTCCGTCTCGAGTGACTTTAACTGCGGACATTTGTGAAGGTATTCAAGTACAGCGGAGGATTTTAGGTAAGTGCCATGTAATCTGAACCTCTGCAGCGATGGCACACAGTATTGCCATATCTCACTGAAGGATCCATAACGTGAACTAACGTATAGTTCACGCAGTCGGATGAATTCGAGGCTTCTAAATGCTGTTTCGTATTCGCTCATATTGTCCTCGTTAATATGGATGGTAAGAAGCCTGGAAGCATAAATTTGCCGGTAGTCCTCTTGCACCCGCAGAAGGTAGCGAGCAGCTTCTGGGTTGGACCATAACATCTTCTTTCCCAGCTGGCGCCATACTCGATTTACGTGCACGGCTGCGAATAAAGCCTTCCATCCATCGGCACCTAAACAGAATGAGAATATCAACTCGATGATCTCGGGCAAGCACAGTGCTTTCTCAGTGGAAGGGAACCGTCTCATCGCTGGAGAAGAAGTTGTCGCCGGAGTGTTTGTCATATTGCAAAAGAGTGAGCAAGTTGGGTGGAAAAGGTTGAAAGGTGTGTACTAGCCGGCTCTTTCAAATAATTCATAGCCTGGGATTATCGTTGCCTTTTATATCTCAATGGATTGATATGCTTTCATGTTGAGAGAATTATGGGACATGGAATTTTCCCAGGCTTGAAGTTTATTGCAATGCATTTGAACTGTATCTATTGCTTTTGCTTGAGGTTTTGGCGCCAAAAGTTTAAAGCCTCTGCTTGTAGATAGGGGCTATGTTTATGATTTGGATAATAAGACCGGTAAAATTGTGATGGCAGTTTCAGCAAAAGACTAAGCGCGCCCTACGATGCAAACTCCAGAATTACCTGTTGGCTCAAACTAACAGGAGCAGCCAATCAATGAAAGTTTGAGAGAGCCACGGCACGGATGGAAACGCATAAACTTCAACTTTTACGTGTGATGGTTTTCATGGTAAATATATGTAATTGAGAAACCAGCTCTTAGGTACTCAATGAAGTTTATCAAGGACGTACTTCTGTATCATGTTACCTGGGTACTATATGGCATGCTCTATACTATTACTAGGTACGTTTAGGGACTGGATAGCAGGTAGCTATTGGGTGCTTATGTACATGTGTATCTTGGAGTGCTGGCTGGATGTAGCCACAAGTACTCTATTTCATTCAATCTGTTCAAAGACCTCGATCCTTAAAGGGGTTTTCGGGTCCCATGACTTACGCTCGATACACAAGCCCAACATGGTTCGTTTCGAAGCCGTCTTGACGTCCCTATTAGGTGGACCAGCTCTCACTTATTGCTCTGGCTTGGCGGCTTCCCGCGCAATTCTCGTCCTTTTAAATCCGCGTCGCATTGCAATTGGTGAGGGATATCATGGCTGTCATGGTGTTATCAAAATGGTCTCTCGTATGACTGGTCTGGAGACGTTGCCTCTCGACTGCGATGTAGACTGAGCGTTGGTGTTGAAGCGTTGGAGGATCTGACACGGAATTTGCAGCACTTGGCAAGGAGATGCTGCCGGAGAAATTAAATTCGGATCCAGAATAGATTTCTGTTACTCGTGTGAATGTCATGTATCAATTTTGGAAAAGTTGAACTGATTAGAAATTGAATGGCGTCATGTCATCTTGTCTCCCGTCTCGAAGGTCCAAAGTGTTGCTACACGTGGGAGGCAGTGCCGTTGCTGATGCTAGCACAGCTTCTAGAATCTATCAACCCGTCGATAAGGTGCGACTAACACAATCTTGCCGCGTCCAAGACGTTTCATCATTTATTGAATCTGACAGGTTCGTTGTCCACTGGAATTGTTCCGTCCCAATTGGGCTTGCTCGCTAAGCCGACTCACTAATAATCAGAGGGAGATTCGCTTCACTGCCGAACGGAAACTTCCGACCAAGTTGCGTGTCGTCATGCCGGGACTTCGCCAGATTGCATTAGGGCAGTTGACCAATTTTGTCCCAACTTGAGCATCACGTTGGATATTAGAAATCAGTTATACCAATAATAGTTGCATTTAAATTTTAATTGAATGAAGCTAGTAAATGAAGAGATTTTTTTTATCGCTGCAAAATACATGCAACTATGTACTAGGGAGGCATGCACGTTTTAGTCGCGATAGAAATACATCATGTAAAGTACAGGCAGGGAGTAATGTAATTGAACGCCCAGGCAAGGATAGGAAAAACGCCCTGATAATAGCAGACACAAAGAGTCGTGGCCAACTGGAAACGCAATGTGCCGGTTTCAATCCATTCTACTCCGTAAACCCCAATCAGCTCCCTTTTCGGAGCTCCGGAAACGCAAGTCCTTTTCCAGAAGCAAAGAGGTAAACAAACAACTGCCGCAGAGCTGCTCTCAAGCTGGGCGCCTGGAGGGATTCGGTCTCCATTCAACCCAAAGTCAATCGATGACGGCGCTGCTTGCGGGCCAGTTTGTCCAATCGGCCGATCCAAGCGACATAAGCATGCGAGCGGAGCGGACCACTATGGGGCTCGGGATTTGCCAAGGTTTGGGGAGTCTTTATTTTCAAGGTTTATAGATGGGATAGAGAAAATAGGATTCGGCTTAATTGACTTGCTACATTACCTGCTCCAATGCTTATGACATCTCTAATTGCACATTAGCTGTGAGTACTCTGGATTGCATGATCGTATGGGTAAGCAGCACTTATCAACGTGTGTGTTTCTTGAAATCTTTAATCATAGTTTACCATGCAGCATACCCGCTTCATCGCTTGTTTCGTCATTGAGATACATGAAACTTTAGGTACAATTTTTGAAGATACTTACCATGCAATTGAACGTTGAGCTTATTGATAGAGTGGCCACCTGCAACTGCATATACCCAGGAAGTTGTCTGAGACTGACTTGAACAGTGCACGAGTATCACAATATCGAAAAGGGTGCGACCGATTAATCTCTAAAATATAAATGCATTCCATGCTATGCTACGGCTTCAGTGCTCATAATCTACTCACCTATGAATCCTAAACACCATCTCACACTTCGAAAAAGGGAATCAAGCCTGTCCTTGGATAACAATTGATGTACTCAAACGTCACCTCACCCGGCTTCAAAGCCGAAACCTCGTGCCACGTGCGCATCTTGAACGTTTCCTTGCCAAATTGCTGAGAATGCGAATGCGCTCCGTGAAAGATTTGGTGGTGCGACTTGTGCTTGGAAGCCCACGCCTCGATGTCTTTGAGAGATCGGAAGAAGCCACTGCTGCAAGTCTCGCGCCTTTGTCGCTCCGTTGTCACGACGAGGCCGAATTTGTCTGCTTTGGAGACACCATTGGAGCCATTGACATTCGTGGCGTTCGTGCCGTTCGAGCTGTCCGAGCTATTAGAGCTATGCGCCTCGTACGTTCCGTTTGCTCCGTTAGCCTCGTGTACGCCGTTGGTGCCATTGCAACCATTCAGATACCCAGCATAACTCTTGACAAGGTTTGTCAGTCCGTTCACCACTGTGTTCCCAATACCGTTCAATGAAGCCAGTTGTTGCGCCTCTTCTACCTGAAGCAGCCGATTTGTGGTCATGTTCCGAGAGAAGCGCAGCCCAATGTCGCCTGAATCCGCCGAATTTTCCTCCAGAAAAGTCATCCCAGCTCTTAATACTGGCTCAAGGGTGTTTTCGTATGCTTCTCTCTCGTCGTCTTTGCACCGCTCCCAATATTGGCCAGACCGGATATGAAGGACGGACACCTTGTTTTCTCCCTCAATGACGCGGCCTTTGCTATCTTTTTCAAAATTTGGAGGACTGAGTTTATACTCGGGCTCAAAGGGATCATTGGATGATGCTGGAAATCTATCGCGGGCTGCTCCCCAATAGCCGGTGAACGTGTGACTGACTTGATATGCGCCTTCTAGGGAAGCGATACCCAGCTGGTAGTCGTTTCCAGAATATACCGTTTCGAATCTCTGTTTGGGAACTGTAAATGACTCCCTCCATAAGCCAAGTACCTCTTGATCAGAGGGAGATAGCGTTGTATGAAGCTGTTGCAGGTTCAAGTTCTTGTTGGCAGCCTTGGCGACATCTTTATTGATCCAATAAAGAATGTATATTTCTGTGTCCGGAACATCATAGCCAGCCTCCACGTAAATCTTCTCCCATAAAGTCGGTGACTGTTCTCCAGCTCCGTGTCGAATCCATTCTTCGACTTTGGCAGCGGCCGTTCTCTGAGCGGCAGAGGTAACGTGAGCATTCAGCCCGGTGTGCAGTCCCCTTGCAGGGTTCTCTTCATATCGGGGCTGAATGCCGATATAAGAAACATTTACATTGTGGATATGTTCAGGAAGTTCCACCATGTACCGAGGAAACTTGACCTGCCAGTTTTCAGGCTGGTTCAAGGGCAGTTCTCGGTTTTCCGTTTGTACCTGAGAATGAGACATTGCACGGCAAGGTACGTTATAAAAGGCTTCGCTGTGGCTTTTTCTTGATCAGATACGAAAGCCTTATAACAGATAGAGATTAGATGGCGCTTGGTGGCTTCAATGGATGTCATCTCTTCTCCAAATCGCCAAGGAGGACCAAACAGCTTGTAGTTATACAGCAACACTGAATACGGATCCAGACGCAGAGCTACACTAACATTACCACATGAGGAAATGCGGAGAAGAGGCGCTCGGCAATCTCGCCTCCATCCAAGTAACTGGTTCAACTAAAGCAAGCACTTGTACCAAAGAGTTTGCTGTAGGACTCGGGGTTTACAGAGGAGCATTCAAGGATCTCTATCCACTCCGTCTACGGAGAGAGATCTTGCAGCCTCGGCAGCCTCGGCAATATCGTCTAAGCACGCTACACTCGCAAAGACATGGCAACTCCCCGCATTCCCCATTCTTATCAAAGTGCCTTGAACGTCTCCAAAATTACCTAATGAACGCAAGCGTTCCACGACTCCTGCGACTCCGTAAGGCTGGGGCTGACGCTTAGCTCGCTTCGCTCGAGCAAAACATCTCGCCGTGACGGCAGGATTGAAGCGCAACGAATCAAGGAGCCTCGTCTGCGTCTCAACCATGAGCGAGATTAAGAGACGCACGCGCACTGGCTGCCTCACGTGTCGGGCCCGGCGCGTCAAGTGTGACGAGCGAAAGCCGGCCTGCAACCGCTGCACAATTGCCAATGTCGAGTGTGCGGGATACGCGCCCAAGCGGCACATCGACGTGCGCATGCCACCGCGCGCGTCTCAGTCGCAGCAGAGCTCGCCGGCCGGCGTCGAAGATGACAATGTCCGCTCAAACCGCCTTCACTCCTCGCCGCAGGGCCCTCCGGGTTCCACCCCGTCCGGCCCCCCGTCCGGCCCGGCTTCCGCTCCGTTCACTCATCCGGCCTGCATCCTGCCCCGGCCTCAATTCCGTCACGATGGTCTGCCCCTGGTTGGCCTGCCAAGCAATCCGCGGCTGTCTCAGCGCCCCTGTGCTGCTTCCAGGGAGGTCCTGGCCTATCACCAGTTCTTCTTCCGGACGCTGCCGATGCTGTTCCCGGCTGACCACTTGCCATTCTGGAGAGATCGTGTCTGTGACGAGGCCTGGTCTATCGAATATGCCCAGCGGGGGTTGCTGGCTCTAGGCTGTATGCATCGTGCCGCTCTCATGATATCCATGCTCGGCGAGAACGACCAGGCTCGCGGGCTAGACATCAAAGTCATTGCCGTCCAGGCATACACCCAAGCACTGCAGGAACTGTCAAGTCGGTTAGATGAGGCCGAGAAACAATTAGAGGTTTTATCTGCCGTCTTGGTTCTCATGGCCTACTTTGAGGTAAGTAAATTGGTGTGCTTTAGCTGAAAGCTGGGCTGCAAAGGGCCAGTAGATCAACCTATCTAATACGCGGGTTTAATACCATGACTATAGTGCTTTGCAAGCAATATCCCTGCGGCGTATAGCCATGTCTGCACCGCCAATTATTACTTTACAGCCCTCAAGAGTAACATGCCGGCACATGTTGATGACCTTGTACTCGACTCTTTGGGAACTGCCCTGCAGACTCTCACATGGACTTGTTACATGGCAGTGCCACTCCCTGGCATGCTGCTCTCTGTTGGCCGTACGACGACTACAGGGTACATTGCATCAAGCACTTCCTTTCTGCAGCGTAGCTTGCTACAGATTTTAATTGACTCTGGAGTTCATGACGAGATATGGAGTCTCACGCCGATACGCCAAGAGTCATCCGTATTGTTAGAAAAGGTCTACCGACTACAACGTAATCTACGGGAATGGAAGGATGTTCATGGTCATCTTCATCCCAATTTGGAAGCAGATACGGCAACTCTGGCCAGTCTCGAGAGTTCGGAAGAATACCATTTCCCCATCCCCCCGTCTCCTTTCTTGGCGTTGCCGCCAAACCTATGTCTTTCCGGGGCAATGTACAACTTCCTCATGGCACGCATAATGTGGACTCTCTGCCTCTATGACAAAAACCAAGACGCGAAGAAGATGGAATCCGAGGCTTACATATACTTTTACCAAACCATGCGGTTTGCAGCAACACACACGGCGAACAATAGCCTAAGGACGCTGCCCAATGGCACATATTCCACAGATGCGCCTGTTGCTAGCGAAGAGGTGGACAAGAGTTTCTTGCCTATCCTCTACATTACAGGACAATGCAGTCCTCAGCCATCTTGGCTACGTTGGATGGCACAGTTGATGAAGCAAATAGGAGAACAAGGACTCTTCAACGGCTTCCTGCTATCTGCTAGTCTCAAAGTTCTGCATAAGATGGAACTTGGCCATAACCTACTATCGACTGATAGGATCGAGCGATATCCTAACCCGGCGCTGCGGATCATCTCGATGCTGATCCCAGAGACAAACGCCCAGGGCTTTGTGTGCTATTATGCCAAGCCCTCTCGATTCAACAGCGGTTGGATCAACCGGGATACCCTTACCTACTATCCCATTGCTCATGCGCGCTTCTCTCCCGAGCTGGATGAGGACAGTGCGGCGAAGCGAGAGATTGAGGTATACGATGAGCAACGGTCAATGGAGGAACAGTTTACTTCTGAGTGGATTCTCAGTCGTCCAGTCGCGAGCAACTGGCAAACTCGCTCTTCGGAGACGAGGTTCAACCTCAATCATGTCCTTCGTGACCATATTAATGGCGGCCGCTTATTGCAAATGAATCAGCAGACACAAGGCGGGACCATAACGAGATATTAAAGATTAGCAAATACTAAAAAATGATAGAAAGTAAAAGACACAGGCGAGAGTGTAAAGTCGTATTTCTTTCAGCCTCGGCGAATTGTGGGCAATATGTTCAATGTTAGACTAATATAACTCGAGCTGCGTCATCTCAGGAGACAACTCATGTTTGCTATCTAATTCAGCAGTTCTTCTTCTTCTTCTTCTTCTTCTTCTTCTTCTTCTTCTTCTCATTGTACCCCCTTTTCCTGATCATGGATACGTGATTTGAACATACACGTGTTTCAATTCAATACATTGAGTGTAAAGTAATTTCTTGGGAATTGATTGTCTCCTTGAAGAATTGCACTGTGATGTCATTCATCTCTTTGCCTTGCTCGCTGTCGATTACTGTTTGAGGAATAGCCTCTCGCGGTGGATGGCTATTGGCTACTATGTGATCCTCTTGATTGGGCCAGTGCCGATATTCAACTCTCGTACATGGTGTTAAAATCTACGTAGAGAGAATGCATCATCACTATTATCGCTAATCTTGCCCATCTATGAAGCACCAAGTGTTGCTTCATCCCGTACAAGTAGTCTGCAATAGTGATGTGCCCTAATCATGGAACTATCGATCGTGGCTGAGGTTATATAGCTTATGGCCGATTGAGAAACTTTGGTCTGAGACTAGTAATCATAGCTAATAGCTTCATCTTACTTAATCTTGATATTTCAATATTTACATCAGCAACTCTCGCTTATTTATTAATGGACTGTTGCCAATGAATTGTTGCACACGAGGCCCGTATAAGATTTGCTGTCTCCAACGTCACATATCTATGTTGCTAACTACTCTGACCCAAATTGAAGAAACTTTCAGCTTATTAGAGGGAGGTGCCTACATGGTACCAGTTAGAGAATAGAATAGCAGTTGCGGGAATGGGGCAATAATGGTGTACTTGCCATTGCCGAACCAATCGGCAATAATCTATAAAAGAAATGGTCAACTCAGCTGCCAATCGGTAGTTTTAAAAAGGAGTAGCATCAAAGCAGCATGTGTGGATGCTAATACAACGAGAATAGCTAGCTACCTTAACCTGATCGACCGAGATGTTCATTCACGGTCCCATACACTTCGTTGCTGCCTGGAACTGTTGCATCATCTGGTATCGGGCGTATTTCGTATCTACGAATCATCAGGCCATCCAACCTTGAACCGACGTAACTGCCGTGAAAATCTACATCTCGATTACTATCTTGAAAACACCTTGAGACTGTCGGCACTTGAACGGATCGCCAGGGCTTATGAAATGTTATGTGAGCGTGAACAAGTACATGAGCGCTTCGAATTGCGCGAAACAGGTAAAGCCTCGCCATCTGTTCCTGAGGATGGACTAGCCTCATCCCCGGCGAAGTGGGCCGAGGCGAGCTTTGCCACATTTGCTGACAACTGGCGAAGATTGAGCCACACGAGCCAATGGCGTTGGTGATGATTGAGCAGCCACATGGTTGAGCCGGATGGCGCAGGTACGTCACCGGGCATCACTTACACGGATGACTCTCGGCCGAAGCGACAGACAATGATGTTGCGAGCCTCATTAAGATGATGATCATGTATAAAAGGACTGAAAGCTGCTGGCTAGTGAAAAGCTTTGGAATCAAAAAAACATTCAGATCATCTTATCTGTATTTCCTTCTCTCACAAAGAAAGATTTACGACCTACTTGAGCCATGAGTTCTACATCATATTCTGTGTCAGGCCGCCAGAACGGTATGTAGAGCGGATGCCGCATTCTATCTCCAACTTTTGTGCAATCAATGCTAATGACTTGCACAGGTGGCTTGCACCTAAACTACATCAAAGATCGCAACACTGCATCCCAGCAAACCGTGTATACAGCCAGCAATGGAGCGCCAATTCCTCATCCTTTTGGTATGTCATTCTGTCGTGGCATATGCACCATTGTAAAGTCTACAAGGACTTTGATATACTAATTATTATTTGTAGAAACTCAGCGTGCTGGAGAAAATGGCCCTCTGCTGCTTCAAGACTTTCACCTGATTGATCTTCTCTCACATTTTGACCGAGAAAGAATCCCGGAGAGAGTTGTCCACGCCAAGGGTGGTGGTGCCCACGGTTACTACAAAACCACCAATCCTCTCGACGATCTCTGCCTCGCAGACATCTTCTCAGCCGAAGGCAAGGAATGCCCCATTACCATTCGGTTTTCAACTGTTGGCGGCGAAAGCGGCTCTCACGACCATGCTCGAGATCCTCGAGGCTTCTCTATCAAGTTTCGCACTGAAGAGGGCAACTGGGATCTTGTTCAAAACAACACGCCCGTCTTTTTCATCCGCGATCCTGCCAAGTTTCCTCACCTGATTCACACCCAGAAGCGACACCCCGCAAGCCATCTCGGTAGCGGTGATGATTCTACCAACTTTTGGGAATACTTTTGCCAGAACCCCGAATCTGTCCACCAAGTCATGTATATCTTTGGCGATCGTGGCATTCCTGATAGCTGGCGCCGTATTCACGGGTATAGCGGCCACACCTTCAAGTTCGTCAATAAGCAAGGTTCATGGGTGTACTGCCAGATCCACATCCGCTCGAAGCAGGGCGCTGGATTCGTGACCCAAGAAGAATCGGCAAAGCGTTCTCCAGATGCCAACCAGAAGGATCTTTACCAAGCCATCGAGCGCGGCGAATATCCTCAGTGGGATCTATGTGTTCAGACCATGACCCCAAAGCAAGCTGAGGAGCTGTGGGAGACCCAAAAGATTAACGTCTTCGATCTTACTCACTGCTGGCCCCAGGGCCAGTTTCCTCTCCGCAAGGTTGGAGAGCTCTGCCTGAATGAGAACGTGAAGAACTACTTTGCCGAGATTGAGCAAGTTGCATTTAGCCCATCTCATCTTGTTCCTGGTAAGTCAATATTTCCCATACCACAAAGTTGATATCGCATGAGAAAATACTAATAGTGAATCGATCTAGGAATCGAGCCCTCTGCCGACCCTGTCCTTCAGAGCCGCTTGTTCTCTTATCCCGACACTCAGCGTCATCGTCTTGGAGCAAACTACCAACAACTTCCTGTTAATGCGCCTCGCACAGGCTATCACATGGCCAACTTCCAGCGAGATGGCCCCATGGCCTTCTATAACCAGGGTTCAAGGCCAAACTATTTCTCATCCATTGAGCCCATTTCTTTCAAGGAGCGCAAGACGAATCTCGATCAGACTCATGGTGCTTTCGTCGGCAGGGCTATTACTTTCCTGTCCGAGATCAGACCAGAGGACTTCAACCAACCTCGCGCCCTTTGGGGGGGAGTTTTTGATGATGCCGCCAAAGAGCGATTCGTTAATAATATGGCCGCCCACATGAGCACTTGCACTGAGAAAGAAATCATTAGACGCCAGATTGGTATCTTCCGCGAAGTGTCGGAAGATCTGGCCACCAGACTGGAGAAGGCTACGGGAATCAAGGGATATCCTGGTATTAGTGAGCTTGTGTTCAACGGCTGCCACAATGGATTGGCAAAGAATAGCACTCTTCGAGCTGCCAACGGCCAAAAGAGCCCTCACTTTAACAGCAGCAATGGAGCGCCGTCGGCTGGAACTCACGCTTAAAGATGTGAGGAAATGCCAATCGCACCAGATAGACTCTAGCGACTCCCTGGGTGTGCGTTACCTGAATGATTAGTTGTATAAAGAATTGGCGATTCATATGTATAGATAATGATGAGAGAAATTGAGATTACTTTGCCGCACAGGATCATTTTGGCCCCCACTGCACCCAACAGTGTTGACCCAACTGCTACCAACGGCGTGACTCATGTTTACACCCTCTTTTGCATCTCCCTTCCTATTGCCTCATCATTGACAGAATTGCTGCTGTTGTCTACTGTAAATGCTGCCAACTTACGCACCAAGCTTCGCCATATTCAGGACGTCGTTAATGATAGAAGTTTATGATTGGATTCTATACTATAGCCTACATCAACTGATGCCTTGGTGAGTCATTTCCGCTTTGTCGAAATGCGTATTACAGTGCCCTTGCATCCGAAATATCGCCTCCAAAACCGCTCCCCTGGCAAAAGATGCTCAATCCCTTGTAGTCCGCAATCTCAACTAACATGTTTTGCCTTTGTGCGAGGTAGGCGCCTGAGTTTTTCATAAAATAAACTTGTATACCTCCATTAGCCTGACTAATGGCGCTGTTAATAATCTAGATGAAGCTATCACCAAGTGAGGGCAAGGCGGGGCGAAAAAAACGCAGTGGAATTATCCGTCAAGTCTGTCTGTGAGGGCATTGCTGCCGCTGCCACTCGCACAGCAGCTTTGCTTGCCACGGACATCAAACTCGTATACAACCCACTTCTGTATGCATTTGAGCTACTAATTCCTCATGTAGCATCTTACAGAAAGCTTAGTAATAATCATTAAAGTACTTAAGCTGTAGCTAACCCCCGTCTACGCAAGCAGCACTGGAGCTTTATTTCCCCCGTCTCACACCCCTACACCTATCCAACTTGAGGATACATATTATTTGCCCGCCATGGGAGCTCAGTCAACAGAACTAGAATTTCCCCAGTTTTCCCTCTTACCTTCGGAGATACGTTTGCAAATTTGGTTTTATTGCCTTCCTCGCCGAATTGTCCAAAGAGATAACCCTTTTTATCTTGTGGAAGACCGCGAAGAGCAGAAATGCTGGTCTGTCCGGCCGACTTATCAGAATGCCGCTCCGCCACTCATTGCCTCAGTTTGTCGTGAATCTAGACACGTTGTCAGGAAATGGGGTAAAACAATTGCGCAAGACTTTCATGTGAATTTAGGGCCGATATGGATCCAACCTCGTCTAGACCGCTATACTCTCAACTGCGATATTCGCTATGTTTGGGACGACGAGTCTTATTTGATAACAATGTATGAGTTTCTTGAAGAAGGATTCTATCGATTGGATATGATGCCAGTCTCACTAAGAGCCGATTATTTTTTCCCATTCTTCCTGGAGCCACAAAAAGACTCTCTTCATGAGTATCCAAGTCTTGATATTCAAGGGATACCATACCATGAGTACAGCGAGGACGGCCCTTATGAGGTATATGCAACTTATGTAGAGATGCCGTTTACAAGCGTCTCCGAGTCTGCTACGTTAACTTTCATCTGTATTCATGCTACCAAAGAGCAAGCTGCAGACTCTGGCTTATTTGGAATACTTCTCGATGCCCCAGTGCAGCTAGTGGATTATGACGACAATGAACGGCTGGAACAGTTCTATGCTCTCTTTCAAAAAGGCTGTTGCAATGACAAACGACCGGAAGTCTCCAAGCTATTCGACTCCATCTTGGCCCCTGGATTTCGTTCTCACGTGGAAAGCTGGAGAGAAAAGGTCGACTGGCTCATGATGGCCAACGCATGGCGGCGTGCAAAGAAATGCCTCTGGAACTCCATTACGATCGAGGGTGATCCGGGTTTGATCTGGAATCCACCCCTACTGGAAGATCAAACCCGTATCTACATGAATAGCACATTTCACTCCCAAATAAACACATTCGACAATCATCATCCTTGGGTGGTACAGGCAAAGAAGGAGTTGCCAAGGGTGACACCAAAAATTCAGTTCCTTCTTTGCACAGACGACTGTGATGTAAACGGAAACGTCGGCATGGTACGCGATATGCCGCTACCGTTGAGTCGCCGAAGCGATTGGTTTGACAACCTCCTGTATGCGGAACTGGCAGAGCTCTCTTGAGTTATAGCTGTATAAGGCTAAAGGCTTTCATAAACACACAAGAAGCTCTATTTGAGTAATGAAACTCGCCATTGGTGGGACAGTTTACCAATTACCGTAACTCAACTTCTATCTAGATGCCAGGAAGGCTTGTAAATACATAAAAATACTCCCTGTAAACCACCTCCGTTGTGTCAAATGATCCAGTTGTTGGTTATGTTGGGCATTGTCCGGGGGGGTAGTTAATGGTATCGTGGAGCTTATCCAGTGTACTAATAGCCTTTAGGTGGCTCAGGCTCGCCTTCCTGCTATGATAGTCTTTGACATAGCTTCGCATTTTCGCCTTGTCATTTGCTGAGAGGCTAGGGTTTGCTTTGATAGTATTTTCAATGGCGATTTGCTTATAGGTGGCTAGTGGCGGGCTTGAACGTGAGATGTCTGGGGTCTGAATCACGTTGACGCCGGGGAAGTCCTTTCCGAATGCCTTTATCATCCCTTTGGCATAGTCTATACGTCGAGCATCCGCCGAGATTTTGAACAAATCTTGGATTTCTTTTAGTAAACCTCCGTTGAAATCTTTGCCCTGTTTTTGGAGTTCCGTTCTTGAGACTTCGATGGCTTTGTCAACTGACTGAAGGAATACGGTGTAACCGGCACCCTTGACACCAAATATCGCATCATCAATAAAACGTCCTGTGAATCCCAATTTGTCCAAAGCACGCTCAACGTCCCCGTACTTGCTGAGATCAAGCGTTTTTAAGGGGGTGAAGTCAGCCTTGGAGTAATCCGGGTCAGGGCTGAACAGTACATTGCCCTTCGAGTCTCTGAGAGCTTTACCATTCGGGCCAATGAGGGGCTGTCCCTTTTTGGTAAGAGTCACTTTCTTTATAAAGGTTTCGAAATCGCAAGGGGATAGGCATAATGGTGCAACAGTGTTTTTGGCTTCTCCAACCGCGTCTACCATGTATTCGCGGACGCGATAGTAAAGAAGCATTTCATATCTGCCTGACTCATAGTTGGCAAACGTGCCAGTGAATAAAAGAAGAGCCAAAGGCCAGAAAATTAGCATATTAGGGAATCTCATTGCAGACCGTATGAACAATCGATAGCAAATTGAGGGATGAAGACCAGAAATTTGGCGAGAGACACAAACTGAACAATTTCGCAAGGCGGATTACGGTGTCTTTGTGATACCATGGTAGACGGAGGATCTCCACGGGAGCAACAAATAATCAAACAGGCAGGATTTGACTACTACAATCGGATAACCGGCACGAGGAACTTTTGCTCTTCAGTAATTGTGCCGGCTCCATTTTACATTGAGGTTTGTTCTAGATTGCGGATTGAGTGTGTGTGAGAGTCTTTCCTTTGTCAGTCTGCACGCTTTTGGCAGTCTCCGGCTCACTCGAACATCCTACTGCTAAAAGGTTTAACGGAATATCACCTCACATAGGGTGACAAACTTCTTTATCCGTAGCCCGCACTACCAACGTGCATTTCCAAAGGCAACCAACGTTGGCTTGGCACTTCTCATTCTGGCTGCGTGGTTTTCATATACTTCGTATCTTTCCAAGAGCAGGGCGAGAAAAGATGTTGGAACCAACAACATAAGGTACCGCTAGGTTGAAAGGGGAAGTTGCTAAAGAGCGGGATTGTATCGCCCATCTAGCAACCGGAGATTGATCCCGACCTTCCTTATTATTAAAAATATTGATTGATCAATAATGGGGAAGAATTGGATGCAACGTTTGAGCGATATATTGGAATTGACTCGGATAGGAGTGGTGTTGTGGCTTTCGAAAAGCGAGACTGATTTTGGCAATCATTCCCGGTTTATGTTGAAGACTCAACGACGTTCCACTATGCCACCAAGTTTAAGCTTATGAATAACATTGAAGCTAGCAATCTTATAGAGAATTAAGCTTAGTCGTTTAGAAGTTCAATCATACACAGCGTCCCCTGTAGAAAAAAAACAGTCGTATCATGGCTGCACTCAACATACATATGTAATAATATCATTTCAATTCTAACAATTATTGTCTCCGTAAAGATATTCTACATAGTATAAATCACAATGTTATCAACCGTTGCCTTCGTCTGATAGACCCGCACACCGTTCAACCCAAGACGATATGTATCATCCTGTAGCGATATCTTTGGCGTATTCATGTCGTCCACATAGACAGACAAAGAATCGCCCTTTGCTTTAACCATGATATGATGGACTGCGTCAATCTTGACTGATGCAGCATCGACATTGCTGAGCTCGTTCCAGTTGTCGTCTGCACGGCCCAGAACCACAAAGCCGTTGCCGATTCCAGCATAATAGCCATAGTTTGTTTGTTTGTTTGTTTTATTATTAACGTCCACTAAGTAAACTAGTTACATGAGTCCTCATCTGGGCACTAGGACGGTAGGAGCCGTCGAGTTCAGATCGAGCGTTCGCTACGTTTCGAAGTAACAAAG